>LQRL01121210.1:15079-30636 GCA_001703475.1 Hydroides elegans
CAAGAATTGGGTGGGGCTTTCGGCCGGATATGGGGCATTTAGCCTAGCCTGTCAATAGGGGGGATGGGGGGGGGGTCTTTGCGCCGGGGGGTTTTGGTCGGGGCGTTGTTTGCCGTAAAACCTACATGCACATATTGATTTAATAAACGTTGCCAAGAACCAGGGACGTCACCAGTAATTACAAATCGACATACACACTGATATTTCATTGGCTATATACATGAGTAAAAAGAGCATTTCTTTTTGTGGTAGGTTTTTTGTCGTATTACAGAAAAAAATGATTTTGCTTGGTATCTAACGTGATGAGTTAGAAATGTCTCCTGGATCAACTGAAACCATCGGTCTTTAAATTTGGCTGTATATATAGGGCAAACAACTGCATTTGAAAGAAGGAATTCAAATGTTATGAAAATGGAAAAAAGATTAAAAAGAAAGGATTATTGGATGATAAAGGAAATAAGATTGTTAAATGTGAATGTTAAGGCGGTAGGTATTAGTCAATTCCTTCCTTTGTCTTGATTTAATTATTTTAAGCACAATATAGAATAGAATGTATGTGGAAGATGAATATAAGATGTCTCTCTTAATAAAGCATTAAGCAAAATACGTTGCATTTCCGAGATACATCGTAAAAACATAGCTAGTTATATATTCAATATACATAGGCGTTTTTTTTTCAACTATATCAGCTGAGATAGACAGTAATTTAAAAGGGTTTAGGTTATTTAAATGATTTTTGCTGATGTTATAGATACTGCATATAAAGTGCATTTACTTTTCGCATAGTATGCTATAATCAATTATGAACATATTTTATTGTATAAAAGTGGTTAAAAAGCATTGTGTCTTAGATTTGAATTTTAACCAAAAGTATATATATCTTATTTGGAAGTGTTCAAGAGGAAAGTATATATATAAAAAGGTGAATAAATGATCAAATAAGATAAAATGTATTTTTATGTGAATTTATCTTGTCCATATATATCTTGAACTAGAACGTTTCTTTTTTGTTCATTTCAATTGCTCATGTGTTGATTCACTAAAGAGCTATAGGGTAAGATGTGAAACCTCACAAGTTGTAAATGAAATACGTATTTTACTCTTTAACATATTTGTAATCTCAATTACAGCGAGTAAATAAATGTTAGCCTACACGATCGGTTTTACAAGGTACAAAAACTGTTCAATAAGGATATAGCTTTTTCCAAGGTTTCGTATACGTTTTTGCAAGGGACCAATTTTTTAAAACGGGGCCAAAATGTCAAGAAGCCTAATCATCTAGGGCTAAACACCGAATAGTCTAAATCGGGGCTGAACCATCAAGACATAAGGGACCGAGTTGGTTGGAGGAGGGCACTTTTTAAAAGTTACCTTCTTAGTAAAAATGGCGCCAAATCTACAAGTTATCGTTCTATACTATCATCTTTATTTCGAATGAAACACAATGATAACATTTCAAAGGGGGTTAAAAGGGGGCCAAATCGACCATAAATCATTGAGAAAATAAATAGTAAAAAGGAGCAATAACGAATAAGAAGAAATCACTAAGATTACATCGCATGTCTGATAAGTGCTTATTTTCACTACATTAATGTAAAAAAGTAATTAATTTACGCAACTAATTTTATTTAACAATTACATTATACATGAAAATTAATTAAACAATTATTTTCCAACAATTATTTTATCGAAGGTAAAGTAACCCGGTTACTTATTTCGAATCTGATATAAAACTAGATTTACGTCTTGTTTTTATTTTCAACCGAGCGATTTCTTATAAAATGCTTAATTAATAAATAAATGTTTCTGGTCTATAGTTTGAAAAGTCAAGATGATTAATCGTCACAAATATGTTGGTAGTGGTGGGATATCAAATAATGCATGTTCTATAAACTTAGTTTGTTTATTAGGTAAAACAGTGGCATTTAAACATTCAATATAATGTTAGAGTGTGATTCATTCGATTTCATTGCAATCCATTTTCCAAATTGTTGACCATTATTCGATCTTGTAAAATCTCTGAAAGATTGTAGCATCTGACATTTTTTTTTGAATTTTATTTAATTTCATCCTAGTTCATCAATTTTCTACCTTTATTTGATCAGATAAACACTCCAAAATATCGTATCATCTGGCATAATTGTAAAATGTTATTCATTCGAATTCATTCATTTCCTGTTCCACTTGTTCTAACAGTTTGATTTGATCAGGTAAATACATTGTAATACGCCATCGTTGCGATGGCGGATCCTTCTCGAGAACGTAAAGTCTACCAGGTATGAAAACCGCGCTTACCGGATGCCACATATCCTTTATATTAACGACTGAAAAATGTTCATCACCATGAAGCACTTGCAAACGGTGGTTCAAGAAATCTGCAATTAAAATGTCGCCACCGTTATCGCCATGGCACAGCAACGGACCATCCAACTGTCCTGCCTTACCACTACCTCGTACACCATGTTGACCATGGATTGTTCCATCATGGTTGAATACATAGATTGCATCATTAGCCCAACTACTTGCGCATATGTTGTTGTCATTCACCCATAACTTAATTATACCAGGACGATTAAATGGTGTGTGAATTTGTCGCAGGTGCCGCCATGTATCACCGCTGTGGCCATAGATCTCGATGGCACATGAGTCGCGGTTGGCTGCATAAACACGGCTGTTGTGGCTTGCCACACTGAAGTATCTACCGGATGAAATGACGCGTTTTTCTCCTGAAATGTAATCCATTTGACATAACAGTTATTATATTTTATGTTATATTTTTGACTAAATATGAATGCAATGTACTATAACCACTGTACTTACTCCAACCCAACTAAAGCATATACACGAGATCAGACCATACAACACATAAGAATTGTCGATTCGTTGTAGGGACAAACACTTTTTAAATTGACTCTCTATATGCAGGCGCGGATTTAGAGGGGGCGCACCCGGCGCACGCCCCCCTGTTCGCCCTTATATGTAAGACCAAAAACAAATGTCACGCCCCCCGGTTCAGCCTGATAATTTATACTGTTGCGCCCCCGGGTTCAATATTTTCTGAATCCGCGCCTGATATGTCTATATAACACTCAATCGTCTTGATATCTGAGCCTATTTCCTACTTTCAATTAATATGAATACCTTGTAAAGATATACATCAACACATGCATACGGAAAGCAAAATGCCCGCCGTTCTATTTGTATGAATATGTAAGACACACAATAATACATGTGAACAAAAAGCCATGTCTACTGCAAACTCTTCACATGAGTACGACTCAAACATTTATTCTATGCATATATGACATTTGCGATGGTAGTGATAAATTGAATACCTGTTAATGAAATATGATAAAGACCGCCATGGGTGGCCGCCATGAGATCGTCATCAGCCAAGTGGGATACCTGGTACACCATAACCATTTCATTGGCAGGAATTGTGTTGATTTCAACCATATCCATATCAAATATGAATATATCAACAGCGCAACAGAAAAGAAGGCCTTTGATTATTGAGATTGAAACATCTAACAATGCATCAGAATTGAAATGTATCGATTTATATTTTGTCCAGTTTTGTGGATACACCAAATCATTGATGCATCCATATGTTTGCCACATTTGAGCAACCGTCTCACCGCCACTAGTTTCCAAATTGCATTGGAAGCGTTTTTGTGACTGGATCAATGTGATTATCTCTCGCCTTCGAAATGAGGCGGCCAAATGACAAGCTGTGTAGCCTCTTGCAAGTATATTCAAATCCACTTTTTCGCTGAGAACTAGCGCTCTAACATGCTTGATCTTATTGGGAACGATGCACTCATGCAACGGAGTCCAGTCTTTTGCATTCTGTATGTTTGCATCGATTCCCGGCCTTTCTAATAAAAACTGAACAAGTTCTGTATTACTACCGCGACACACAATGTGAAGTACAGTATCCCCTTCATAGTTTCTTGCATTTATGAGTTTTGGGTCTGTTTCTAAAATAACGTTACATTTTAAAATCGGATCCTTTTTGCTCTCACAGGCAATATGCAAATCAGTATTGCCATTTTTGTCGACGGTGAGACGCGTTCCAGCCCATAGCATTTTGCATATGGCATCAACAGGAGCATATTTAAGCATTTTTTTGAAAACTGTACTAAGTATACCATGCTTTATGTCATCTGCGGTTTTCCCAGCCTTATTCAGGATATTTGATTTGTACTTCGGGTGCGCCTGTATCGCCTCTAGGATTGCTATATTGCTTCTTGTTGCAGCATGATGCGCAGCTGTGTTATTGTCTTTATCAAAAGCGTTAACGTCACAACTTGGTTCGTCCAATAGAAATTTAACAGTGGTTTCATATCCAAAATAAGCAGCTAAAGAGAGCGATGTTCTTTTGTCGCGAGTCACACTATTGATATATCCTTTGTCAATAAAGAATTCCAATAATTGTTTATTGCTACGCATGGCAGCTAGGTGTACCGGTAAAAATCCGGCTTTGTTACGCATAAACAACATATCTGGTTCCCAGCTACACAACATATTCACCTTTTCCAGGGGCTGCTTTGAGCTTTTACATGCCTTCATGAGCGGTGTATCCTTCGATGCATCGCTGATACATATGGCTCCATAAGAAATGGTTTGTTCTACACTTTTTGCAGATCCGTCAAACGCTTCTTTTAGTAACTGCTTATTCAATAGACTCTCTTCATCCGCTGTATATCCTTTATTATTTGTCAAATACGTGAGACATTTGTGATCTTTAACAAGTTTCACGACTCGAAGATGTCCATTTCTGGAACAATGGTGCAGAGGTGTGTCCCCATTTGAGTCTTGTATGTTTAAATCAATCTCTGGCTGTTTCAACAAAATATCAACACACAATATGCGACCAAAATTGCAGGCCACATGCAAAGGAGTCAGCATTCGACCAGATAACGCACCAGTGTCTGCTCCTGCTTGAATCAGTATTTTGCATAACGCTGGATCTTTCTTTGTAACCGCAATATGAAGCGGGGTTAAGTAGATTTTGTTTTTCCTATTGATTGTATCGGGATGTTGCTTCAAAATGAGTTTGGCTTTAAGTTCTACGTCAATATCGCTTCGACAGATATTGTGAAGTGGCGTATCCTTATTGCTATCAAGAAGATCAAAGCGCGCACCATTTTCATGAAGTGATTCTAATATATGAAAACATGAGTACTGGCAAGCAATGTTCATGCATGTACTCTTGGTAGAGAAGTATTTGTTTGTGCTGTCTAACTGATTAATCAAAACCTCCTTGTTAATATCCACACTTTGAAACAAGTTTTGCGATACTAGTCGGGTGTAGTCCTCTAGCTGGTTCTTGTCACATGTCTTTGCTATGGATAATAAACTCGCCATTGTACTTAAGTTTGCTGAAATATAAAATAAATATTGAATCTTATATTTATCAAATTTTATATCTAAGAAACTCAATGAGAGATTTGTTATAGAGATTAAGACAATCATGCTGTTTGCTGTTCGCTTTCTTGTGAAAACGTATGAATAATGATCATGATACAAATGAGCAAAACGCACTGAAGATAATCCATATTCTGATGAATCCATGTCTTAGCGATAAATATGCTATTAAGATACGTTTTACTAGCTTCAAAAAAATTGTTGTTAAGCAAATATCTCTACTAAATTATTATATTCATTTTTTATGGGCTTTGAATTGATAAGTAGCCTTTTTACTTTCTAAATTATTTTACGTTAAGTTAAAAGGCGTCGTGCTATGAAATGTCACATGATCATACTTCAGAACTTTGCAAATTACGTCATAGAGGCTTTCAAATGACAATGGTGTCTAAGTACATCTAATACAAAATGTATCTAGGTTTCACAATGTAGTTCAAAGCAGACACACGATCAGATAAACATAAGTCATTTTTTACTGTTAGCTTTGACCTTTGGTACTTGCTTTTTTGGTGCTTATTTCCTTTTCTAATAAATAATATATATCTTTGCAGAGGTATTTCACTATCCCTTGTATAACGGATCTCTAATTGATTGATAGGAATCATTAATAGCATCCCAACTCTCACTAGAGTTAATTGTTCACGAAATAAGGAATAGAATTTCCGTTCAAACGTTCCGACTGGATTTGGATGCAACCCAACATCTTTTTATTTTGTTGCAAACCAATATGTATGGTTTCCCTTTGTGAAGAAAAACCGCGCAAACTAAAATTAATTTTAGGTCAATAAAATACGCAGCCATTCAACGTTTTTGATCCGCATAAATTCTGGCCAAGCTATAGACTACGAATATAGATTCAACAACTTTATGAGTTAACAATATCAATTAGTAAGTTTAGACAAGTTACAGGACAAGATTGCTTGACCAACCAATCCTAATCTTAATTAAGCCAGCGGATGTTCATTAGCCTTGTTACAATGTAATGGTTGTTTTTTAGAATCATTGTAAAACAATTCAAATTAGTTTGCCAATCATCAACTACTAATAAACCACCATAAACCATACACACATGTATGTACACATGTATATATAACTGTTAAATGCAATGTTTTATGTTATTAACTTAAACGGTACACTTCATATGATATTTTATTGTATTTAATCAATATCCGATTTAAGATAAATGTTTCAACTTTACGTTTCCCTTTATGCATTTATATCGATTCAAAATGGACCATATAGAATGTTACATAATTGAGTCATTAACGGTGTTTAATCATGAATAAGAAAGAAATATTTGTAACCTCTTACTTGTTCGTATCGCTTTACAGTCTTATTTATGATATCCAATTTGTTCATTTAAATAATGTATCATATAATGATTTTCATATAATATTATAGTTCTGGTTAATTGCTTTCTGATAACACTTATACATAATCGTAATCGAAAATCCTTTTCATATTTTTATACACGACATCGACTAAAGCTGGCCTTCAGCTGTCTGCGCTTTGTATTCAATTGTTGGTTCAACTCGATTCGACATAATCGGTGACCTCAATATATTATTTACAAAACTACACACAACAAAGAACGTTCTATATTTATCATGGGTGTGCTATTCAAAGACAGGCACTATTCATATAACCAAATGAGTGTAATTTTATTGATCGCAGGTCATATTCATACAAACAGGCAGCATAAGCGCGTATTGAATATCATTTTATAGCGGGGGCTTTGTAAATGCCTAAGCTGATTTGATGTACATAAGTTTTTGTCCCAATAGTTGTCTAGTTATTTTTCTTTTAAATATTTGTATCAACATATGTATGTCACCACATTGATTTGTAGTAAGGTACACACAATGAACCCTTGCGTAGGGAGATAGATTTTTACTCACAGATTTATCTGAAGAACTAGTATACATACCTTCGATAAGTGTCTTTTCTCCAGTAATGAAGCTCATATTTGATTATAAAAACGCGAATGAAAAGGTTATTTGTTAACCGGACTATTAATTTAATTTGTCTACTGGAGTTAAAAAAACAATTAATCCACGTTTTACATCAAGATATAGTTTTTTAATTACTTCTAGTTTTTATTATCTTAGCAGGGTGGCAAGGGATGCTGGTGCAACATTAATCAAATACGCACTTACTTGTGATAAACCCATGTCAATCAAGGCAGATAAAAAACTGCGTAAACACTTTTATGCCCTCAATAGCACATGACCTCATTGCTTTCTGAGAATGCATCGATTTAATGTCTATAATGCACTTCTGTATTTCCCCTTATGCACATCTTTCCTCAATCGTTCCACAATTTTCGCTTTCATAATTCATTGAATGATATTGTTTACAATATGTTGTAATATAAAGACTCAAAGTTTCTCAAAGTTTTACATATATGGTTCTGAAAGTGTCCTGTTTTTAAAACATTGTGAAGGATGCAAACAGGTATTTTATGGTTTTATTTAGTAAACATCTATTCTTCCTTTGCTTTATGTCAAAATCCTGGTTTAAGTCAAATATTTGGCAACGATGACAAACATAAATAAAGTAGCATGTGTGTGTACAAAAACAGTGGAATAAACCCACAGATATATATTTCAGTCATCACGAATAATATGTCGCCGTCATATTCAGATAGCTTTCTATTTTGCATGAACCGATACAAGCTAAACGACTCCTGATAATATCATATGAATCACATACAAGGCTTTATTATGTAACGAATCTGTTGAATGTTTATTCAAAAAATGTCAAGCTTATTCAAATTCGAGTTATTTTGAGTTTTGCTGGTCTTCAAAGGAAAACACGGTTTTACTATTTGACCAAATATGCTGTTTGAACATTTTTTATGACGGAATTTTGAATGTGTAAGCCTATTTATATCAGTGCTGGAGTGGCATGACATACACAAAAAAGGAAAACTTATGAGCAATTACTATCATATTGTTTAACAAAGTTTAACGAGGCTAAGCAAGGGTGCACCGAAAAAGCGTCGACTTCCTATTAACAGCTTTTATATATATGCGTCTTAAAATTTAAAAATGCAACAATTCTAGAGGCATTTTAGATAACGTTTAAATATTTATTGACGTTATTATGCCACTTTATATTAGCATTATTTAAAGGCTAAAAATGACGCATACCTGTATTGTAGCATTGGTACAATAACATGTTCTCTTGAATTATCCAAACGAGTTTATTAATATGCTGAACGAGGCTAAGTTTGAGATAATCAATGCCTATTCCCTGATATCCAGCTGGATATCAGGGAATAGGCATTGATTATCTCAAACTTAGCCTCGTTCAGCATAATTACTATCATATTGCTTCATTTCTTGTACTTTGATGGCATGATCAAATATAATGCTTTTTTTATCTTAGGGTACTTTGAAAGATCGAGATCACACTAAAACGATATAATATCAGTAAAACTGATTATCATTGCATACAAATATGGTGCCAGAGCTAATAGGGGTGCCACTAAATATAAACTTATAAATTGATATTGCAACTCAATCAGATAATGTGTGTCATTTGAGCCATATGGTAGAAATGGGCGATGGACAATAAAATAAAACAACTTTAAACGAACTTAAACCCTAAATATCAATTTAACTATATTTACCGCATCTACAGTGGGGGTTACCACTTTATTGTCCGTAACGCTCAATACTGTTGCTCAATTCCGTTGAATGTTAAAGTACGATACACCATTTTCATGCAACGCAAATCCTAACTTCTTTGAAATAATTAGAATGATGAGTCTATTTTTAAAAGAAATATTGATATAAATTGAAGCACTCCCATTATAGTATTTGTTTAGGTAATGATCATACGCATGAATTATTGTTTAATTGCAGCAATATTGCTACGATCGATGTCAAAAAGAGTATCCTCAATCTGTGCGCCAATTCAAACGATAAATATAACAGTCAAAGTAAGTGCGATATATAAGTACATAAAAATGTATATAGGAAATATATTTCCAATAACTGTTCTGAATTATTATACAACCGTTCCTAAGTGTGCAGCAATAGTGCGAAATAAATGCAAAGTCCTCTCCCAATACCTCCTTTATCGCGTCATTCCTGCTACAAGATATACTGCTTTATTTTCGCTTTAAACCTTTAAACGATTCTACAGATTCTTGTAATAAAAGAAACTGTGAGTACCCGGTCGAAAGGCGTGTGCCTTGCAAACCTCCATATCCCGATTTTTCTAGTTCATTGACAGAACCTGCGGAGCAAAGAAACGCTCACCGACGGGGGCGTGTGCTGAATGTATTAGGTAGGCTGCCTCAAGGACGAGGAGGACCTTGAAGGTGAGGAAGACGATGTGAATGAGAATGAGGCCGACAAAGAGGACAATTTATATGATGATGAAGAGGAAGGCGATGAATAAGACGAGGTTGAAGAAAGATAGAATGCAGAGTGGGCAGGTTAATTTAGAACTCCGAATTTAAAAACAGAGGGAGCTGGTTTGGGAATAAGGGTAGCTGGAAACGGGACAGTTGGGTAATATAAAAAGATCAAAGGGTATCAGAATGGTTAATTTGAATATGTTGTGGACACATGTATTTTTGCGATCAAGCAGTATTAACCGCAATGACAATGACAATGAAGATGGTGTATAATTATTCAATAGAAGAGTATAAAATGTTGGTGGAGAATTTTACTTAAGAGCGTATTTTGTAGGGTTTTTGAATACAATTTGCGAAGGTGATATTAAAATGCTGACATATTTTTATGTTGTTATTAAAAAAATATTTTATCTTGAGTGTTGAGAGGGGTCGTAGATTTTAGACTAATGGTTCCTTCACCCTTCTATAAATTTGCTGCATTTATAGGTCAACCAACTGCAAAAAGAATTCAAATGATAATCACAAAAATAGCAAAGGGATAAAAAGTGGTTCTTGGGATGATTCAAACTATTAAATTGTGTTAGATATAAATGTTTAGCATATTGGTTTTAGTTAAATCTATCATATGTTGCAATTTTTAAAGTGTTTTTAAGTTAAGCACAAATTGGAATATAATCGTTTGTCAAAGATAAGAATGAGTTTCTTTAAATAAAGAATTTAAAGCAAAATATGTTGCCGTTTCAAGATGCATCAAAAGATACATCAATAGCTAGTTATATATGAGGCATACATGTTTTTACAATGTATCAGTCAAGATAGAGGTTTATTACGTGATTTGTGCTGCTAACATAAATACTGCATATAGGATTCATTTACTTCTCGCATAGTAAGCTGAATACTAGAAGGGGACTTCACGACCAAATAAGGTGTTCCTCTCTTGTGCAAGCTATAAATATCACATATAAAAATGCATGACAAATGGGGAACACCTTTACAAGCTATAGCTCGTGAAATACCCTTCATACTATAATCAATTATGAACATACTTTAGTGTATCGTCAGTGTTTAAAAAGCACTATGTTTTAGATTTGAATAGTTCACCAAAATAATATATATTATTTGGATGTGTACAAGAGGAAACTGTATATATTAAAAGGTAAATAAATGATCAAATAAGATAAAATGTATTTCTTCTGTGGATTTATCTTGTCCATATATATATTGAACCAAAACGTGTCTTTTTGTTCATTTCAATTGCTCAAGTGTTGATTCAATAAAAGCGAAGATGTGGAACCTCACAAGTTATAAATGAAATATGTAATTTACTCTTTAACATATTTGTAATCTCAATTACAGCGAGTAAACAAATTTACCCTACACCATCGGTTTTACAAGGTACAAAAACTGTTCAATAAGGATATCATTTTTTTCCAAGGTTTCGTATATGTGTATACGTATATTCGTATAAGGACCGAGTATTTTTTAGCACGGGCCAAAATGTTCAAAATGTCCAGAGTTAGAGGGTGAATCATCCAGGGCTAAATATCGAATAGTCTTAATAGGGGCTGAACCATCAAGACATATGGGACAGAGTTGGTTTGAGGAGGGCAATGTTTTTTAAGGTTACTTAAGGTTTTGAGTTAAAAGGGAGCCAATATGACCATAAATTATTGAAAAGATGAATAGTAAAAAGAGACAATAACGATTATTGATTACATCGCATGTCTGAGAAATGCTTATTTCCACGGTATTAATGTAAAAGCAAACTCAACTACGCAACTTATTAACTTATTTAAATAACATATAAATTATACATGTAAAAAAATTAAACATATTATTTTCAAAAAGTTCATTTCACCGAAGGTAAATTTAATCGACTAATTATTTTGAATCTGATAAAAACGAGATTTAAATAAAAAGATTTCTTGGAAAATGCTTAATTTATAAAAAAGTCGAGAAGATATTGTATGTTCTATAAACTGAGTATGGTATCATATCAAGCAACAACATCAAACCTGGTAACATGGTTGATGATGTTAAAATTATATTTATTCGATACAATTGATATCTATATTCCAAATTATTGACCTTTTCATAAGGTAAAACACTGTCGCATTTTAACATTTAATATAATGTCAGAGTTTGATTTCATTGCAATTCATTTTCCGAATTGTTGACCATTAATCGATTTTGTAAAATCTCTTATATATTGTAACCTCTGACACTTTGTTTGAATTTTATCTTGCATAATCCTAATTCATCTTGCAAATTTTCTACCTTTAGTTAATCAGGTAAACACTCCGAAATATCATGTCATCTGGCATAATGTTAAAATGTTATTCATTCGAATTCATTCATTGTCCTGTTTCACATTTTCAATCTTTATTTGATCAGGTAAATATACTGAAATCCGACTTCGTTTTGAAGAAAGTGGATCCTCATCTAGAACATATAGTCTTCCAGGTGTGTAAACCGCTCTCACCGGATTGCACATATCCGGAATATCAACGATAGAGAAATGTCCATCACCGTGAAGCACTTGCATACGCTTGTTAACCGAATCCGCAATTAATACGTCGCCATCGTCATCGCCATGACACAGCGACGGACCTACAAACCGCCCTGCCTCACCACTACCAAGTACACCATGATTACCATGGAACGTTCCATCATGGTTGAATACAAAGATTGAACCTAAAAACCAACTACTTGCGAATATATATTTGTGATTCACCCATAACCTTATCATATCATTACGATTATTTGGTGTGTGAATTCGTCGCAGGCTCCACCATGTATCACCGCTATGGTCATAGACCTCGATGGCACCTGACTTATATTTGGCTGCATAAACGCGGCGGTTATGGCATACCACGCTGCAGTATACACCGGATGATACGAGGACTCGTTTGTCTTCTAAAAAAAGACCCAATAGAAATTATCAGCTTTTATACTATTTGTTATTCATTTTGTCTTATTATGAATGTTATGTACTAAATAACTGTGCTAATTCGTATTCAAACCTGACCAATTAAAGTTTTTTCACGGCCTATCATACATCATACAAAACCAACATAAATGCTCAATTCGTTGTATGAACGAATACGTTTTTAATTTACACTTCACACATAATAACGACACAAACGTTAAGTTAAGCACATGGAGCATTTTGTGACGGCAGTTTGAAATTGATTACCTGTATATGCCATATGATAAAGACCACCATTTGTGGCCGCCATGAGATCCTCATCATCCAGTTGCGATACCTGGTACACCCTCTCCATTTCATTGGCAGGAATTTTGTTGGTTTCAATCAATTCCATATCAAATATGAATATATCCGACAGAACAACAGAAAAGAAGACCCTTGATTATTGAGATTGAATTCCACCATAGAATCTCTCTAAGAGCCATATTAATTGATTTCGATTTAAATTTCGACCATGTTTGTTTATTAATCAAATCACTGATGCATCCATACGTTTGCCACATTTGAGCAACCGTCTCACCGCCACTAGTTTCCAAATTGCATTGGAAGCGTTTTTGCGACTGAATTAAGGTGATTATTTCTCGCCTTCGAAATGAGGCGGCCAAATGACAAGCTGTGTAGCCTTTGCCAAGGACATTTAAATTAACGATGTTGCTGTAGGCTAGTGCTCTTACATGCTTGATCTTATTTGGAACAATGCACTCATGTAATGGAGTCCAGTCTTTGGCATTCTGTATGTTTGCATCGATTTCTGGCCTTTCTAACAAAAACTGAACGAGTTCCGTATTATTGCCGCGACACAAAATGTGTAATACAGTATCTCCGTCGCAGTTTCTTGCATTTATAAGTTTTGGGTCTGTTTCCAAAATAACGTTACATTTTAAAATCGGATCCTTTTTGCTCTCACAGGCAATATGCAAATCAGTATTACCATTTTTGTCGACGGTGAGACGCGTTCCAGCCCATAGCATTTTGCATATGGCATCAACAGGAGCATATGTAAGCATCCTTTTAAAAACTGTACTGAGTATATCATGCTTTATGTCATCTGCGGTTTTTCCAGCCTTATTCAGGATATTTGATTTGTACTTCGGGTGCGCCTGTATCGCCTCTAGGATTGCTATATTGCTTCTTGTTGCAGCATGATGCGCAGCTGTGTTATTGTCTTTATCAAAAGCGTTAACGTCACAACTTGGTTCGTCCAATAGAAATTTAACAGTGGTTTCATATCCGAAATAAGCAGCTAAAGAGAGTGGTGTTCTATTATCTCTGGTCACACTATTGATATATCCTTTGTCAATAAAGAATGTCAATAATTGTTTATTTCTCCGCATGGCAGCTAGATGAACTGGTAAAAATCCGGCTTTGTTACGCACAAACAGCAGGTTTGGTTCCCAGCTACACAAAATATTTACCTTTTCCAGGGGCTGCTTTGAGCTTTTACATGCCTTCATGAGTGGTGTATCCTTCGATTCATCGCTGATACATATGGCTCCATAAGAAATGGTTTGTTCAACACTCCTTGCAGATCCGTCAAATGCCTCTTTTAGTAATTGCTTATTTAGTGGGTTTTCCTCATCAGCAGTATATCCTTTATTATTTGTCAAATACGTGAGACATTTGTGATCTTTAACAAGTTTGACGACTCGAAGATGTCCATTCCTGGAACAATGGTGCAGAGGTGTATCCCCATTTGAGTCCTGTATGTTTAAATCGATCTTTGGTTGTTGAAGTAAAATATCAACACACAATATGCGACCAAAATTGCAGGCCACATGCAAAGGTGTCAGCATTAGACCAGACAACGCACCAATATCAGCTCCAGCTCGAATAAGTAGTTTGCATAACGTGGGGTCTTTCTTTGTAACCGCAATATGAAGTGGAGTTAAGTAGCTCTTATTTTTCCTATGGATAATATCGGGATATAGCTTCAAAATGAGTTCGGCTTTGAGTTTTACATCAATATCGCTTCGACAGATATTGTGAAGTGGTGTATCCTTATTGCTATCAAGAAGATCAAAGCGCGCACCATTTTCATACAGTGATTCTAATATATGAAAACATGAGTACTGACAAGCAATGTTTATGCATGAACTCTTGTTAGAGAAGTATTTGTGTCTACTTTCTAACTGATTAATCAAAACTTCATTGTTTATATCCACATTTTGAAAGATATTTTGTGATAATAAGCGTTTGTAGTCATCTAACTTATTCTTGTCACATGCTTTTGCTATGGATAATAACCTTGCCATGGTATTGTAGCGTAATGTTCTGAAATAAAAAAAACTCATAAAGTTATTGAATAATATTTCTCTTGTACTGAAATGGTGGGTTACAACTTTCTTAATAAGGAAAACGATAATTTCACTTTCAACACAAATAAATAAAAACAGCAAAACCTGTCAGCCACATCTCTCACAAACGTGTCATCGAAACAACCTAAAAGTTGACCAAATATTCATTGTCAACAATACGTCAAAGCCTCTAATTGATGAAAACCTACCCAAACACAGCTTTAACTGAGTGTTCATCGCTACTTACTAACACGAGTTAGGCAACAATTAAACTTTGTATCCCGTAAGCGCGCGCCGATTTTAGGCCGATCATCAATCTTTTATATTCCCAAAAAAAATAATCCGAACGCACATCTAATGATTATACCGCTTGTGTTTGTGCGTTTGTAATTATATCTAGTTTTCATATACTAATGTTAGCTCAACCCTATATTATGTGCATATAAAAATCTATGTCGATCAAATGGAGAGAGTA
>LQRL01121232.1:12714-27703 GCA_001703475.1 Hydroides elegans
TTTATCATGTTTCTTAGCTTTAGTATAAATCAAATTGATATATACAAATTTATGTTTGAAATAGAAAATAAAAGAGTCGATATTCTCGAAATAAGCAAATGTTGCTGATGAAACTATGCATGTTTGTTCATTTTATTATAGCTGAAAAAATGCAAACACTGCTAATTCTATCACAAAAGAAGTCAAAGCTCATAGACCATACGTAACCAGACCCATTCTATATCCAGATTCCTATATACCAGTAAACCAGTATAATGAAAATTCACATAACCTAAACATGATTTACCCATGTAGTCATCTCGTTATATTTAACCGTTTCCTTTGCGCCGAGTCACATTATCAACATTAAGCCGCATTAGGTCCGTGACAGTTGCTCGCGGAAAAATGGGTCGCATCACGCTTTTTATGAAGGAGTTATGATGGTTGGTTAATAATGGGTAATCATGGGTGTTATTTTTGAACAGATTTTTGCGAGAGTATATTTCCATTCAAAAATGGTTGTTCGGATTTTACTAAAGTAAAAAAATTTAAGTGCAAAATTTCATGCTAGCTGAAGGGATTTGTAGCACATATATCATATTTCTAGCTTTATTTCGAAGCGGGTGAAGGCGGCCTAACCTTTCTCTGTGCTAATGAAAATCTGCTTAAAACAATAGGCAAAATTACACAAAAGAATCTTCCCGCTATAAAAGAAATCCGTATCATATTTTGAAACATAAGACTGGCCTAGAACAGTGGGCTTAATGATTTGATATCCTTATTCATATTTTTTTGCCTTTTGAGGTCCTGTTTATAAAGTGTTAAGTTGCCCGCTTAACCGTTGCGATCCAATATAACACCCGATAACTTATGCGCTATGCGTGACTTTGCTACAGTCTACAAGTATTTCTTTACCGAACAATTAAAGCGCTTGGTTTACTTTCTCACGTATCCATTGCCCTTCCATGAAACGCTGAATAAATATATATTTCGAGCTATTGTAAATAAAATATTTTTTGTTCCATTATAGCAGAAATTTAATTCTTTGATGACGTACGTACATGTATATGGAAGGAAAGTTGCTGTTTTATTTTGGAAAAGAAACAATTGCATATTTATATTACTTTGTATGTACATGTGTACAATTTCAATGATAAATATAATTGTTGTAATTAATATTATTATTGCTCTAAATATAGTACTTTATTATTATTTCATGTGGATGTGATCATAAACAATTTTATTAACACTATGATGATAGAGATCATTATAAATTTAATTATTATCATTATTCAAAATCTGATTTTGTTCAAACATTTATATTTATGTTAGCTAAATATTATGAAAAATTAATGTTAACTGAATATTATGAAAAAATCAAATGATCTTTATCAATAGAGATGCCTACGCTAACGCATTTATTTTCAAATATATTTTTATAGTTTGTTCTTGTATGTATAGAAGTCAGGCCTACTAAAAAAGTCAACTTGTATTGCTATTTTCTTACGACGCAAGATTTTTTTGGCGTTTGTACTTATTTTAGTTTAGTTTTTTCGTTCATTCAGTATATTCACGGGACAAAAACCATAAACTTTACGGATAGAAAATTAGCCATTCGAAGGGGTTTCTATCCAGGGGCGATCAAAATATGGAGTTACATAAATCGGATCTTTAACAGTGCTACATACTGCTATCATTATTTTCGCGCGTGTGTTAAGTAAACTTCAAAACAACGCAAGCGCTTTTCAATAGCTAATTGATTACTCAAATTTACTTAGCACCCAACTCGATCCTAAAATTAAAGACAAGATAAAGAGTAAAAATATTTCAGTTTACACACAGCTTTGTGCAAGATGTTAAGGGTTTCCTAATGTGTCCTGTTTGCCTTGCCATAAACGAATTGTGAAGCCCTCAATAGGTGGACCCTGAATACTAAACAGTGAGCAAACTTCTTAATGTGTCTACTCAGCGTCGAATATGCGTGTGTTTGTGTTGAAGCACCATTTTGATTATCTTTGGAAGAAGTTTATTCAATAAAAGTAAGAGAATGAATTTTCAGAGAATATGCATGTTATATGTTGTTTACTATATATACCCCGACTTTCAACTGATGGTCGTTTAAGGTAAACCTATTTAAATTGGTCGTGTGCTAGTCGGGGTTAGGTGTGACAATGAAAAAGAGCAATTACATCCTTAAGTATTCACCCACCACACAAATCAGCTTGTGTTACAAGAATTGCATGATAAGCAATTTACATAAATCTAAAACCATCTTTTTGATGTATAGTTAATTAAATAGAGAGAGTATTCTAAATTTATTAATTGTCTATATTGACTATAAACAAGTTTTGCAAAATTGCTTTCTGCCTTGCAAAGTCAGAACAATTGTGGATCTTACTGAAACGTCAAGGTCTCACAACAGTGGTTGAATACATACATTTCTGTTGAGCGATTTATATGTTTTAATATACATATCTAACATATATTAAAGCAGTGTTGCTTATTATTACTATTATTATTGACTATGTGCAATATCACATGTGATATTGCATCTACATGTATAAGTGAGATCTAGGGAAAAAATATTTTTACAATGCCAATATATTCATGGTCTCATAGCGGATGCAAAAAGCGAAATTACATGGCCGCCTGTTTATGATTTCGAACTCGATGTGGCGAAGACGCATTGCAACAGTTTTGCAAATTAGCATAATATTATGGCAACGTCTTCTCTATTGAAAACAGCTATGGCATTCGTAGTTTGATTATCTAACTAATCTCACATATGAAATACATAAGGAATTTTGGCGAAACCTTGCATCATACATAGATAAAACACTGGCACATTTTAAAATATACAAATGATACAATCATAGTTTGCTCATACGGTATACATGCATTGCTAGGATACGCGCCTCTTTTTGCGTTGTTTAAAACCTTACCCTACTTTTCAACCTTCTAAACCTGCTATTTCGGTTACAAATTCAGGTGAGGTGCCGGGGCGAAGAGGAAAAAGCGAGACCTATGCCCGTGTTTGTGGGTTTGTGGCTCGCTTGAACAAAAGTGAAGTTGATGCGTGTAAGCGTGGAGCAATTTGCGTGTTTGCGTGCGGCTGACAAGTTATGGACGGGGTTTACTGTATATATACAGGTGAGATGAATCTCATCATTTTCGAAAACACAAAGCATAGAATCAAAATTTGCTCAGAAAGGGTATGTATTTCACAGTTACGGGACTGGTTTTCTTTCTCCAATAAACCTTTTCAACCGATATTTTAGTTCCATATTCAGGTGAGGTGCCGGGGCGAAGAGGGAAAAGCGAGACACATGGCCAATTAGTCTCAACTCACCGTGATGAATGGGTCAGACCCCATTGCCGCAATCATACTCACTTATCCGAATTAGTTTGCCCAATTCCCCCGATGGTAAGGGTGGTCCGGAAAAACCTAGGTTTGGAATACTAGTTGGGTTATAGATATATATCTCAATATGTTTGTAATTGAAAGGATGAGAATAGAGTAAAAATATCCATATATGTCTTAATTGAAGGGATGGTAACAAGGCATATAACTATACGGTATAATTGAAAGGATGTGATGAAATCCGGTGTTTGGAGTAAATATAGAAATAGGTATCCAAAACATGATGTTATCGCAAAAGTTTATGCAGTGATCAGATTCTTTTACAACGTCACTGATCAATATATTCAGTTTCACCCGATACAATTTGCTAAAAATGTACAAAAGTTGCACATGTCTACCTTGGCTATCATGTCTCTGAAACATTTTCATAAAAGAAAGTAAAAGGTCACCTATAATATAACGTAATAAAATGGGATATTAATGTATAAAACAAAACAATTTGTTAAGAACACTTTTTTGAGGAATAGCTAAAAAAATTAGGTGATATAATAACTTTAACTCCTGCCTGCCTTATTACGCAAGATTATTATATTTTTAGGAATAGTTATTACAACCGAATAAACTGTCCTTTGGCAAAAAATGATGTATTCATATCCTTAAATCAGCCGGACAATTCCTTTAATTTTCTTGGGATTTGGCAAACCCATTCAAACTCTCATGTTTTCTGCCCCAGAGAACAGTACTTAGGGTTGAATGCAAAATCTGCCATTTAATAATCATACGCAGTTTTTGTGCTGCACCCTAATCACTTTAAAGTAGCTCTATATTATCAAATATAATTATATGTATTTGTTATTTTAATAAGATAAATAAAGACATTAAACATAAATTTATGCATCGTATAAAGCACTTATATTTCGATATATAACATAAACAGCATAGACAATATATACAACTATAAATTTGAATTATGAAAGCCAAGCAGACCCGATCTTGCACTAAACCTTTTTAAAGAAGAATGTAGTTATGATTAGGTATTAAATACACGAAACGTCAACGAGGTTCAGACTGAAGTGGTATTGCCTTATTAAACGGCGACTCGTCTGGATTTGTAAATGCCCTTAAAGGCAGGATCAACATATGGAGGGAATAAACACCTATTTTACTCCTGATTGGGTTATGATAATAATTGAAAACACGCTTGAAAAGAAAGTGGTTTCCAGCCTTTTCAGCCACTTTGCTAATAAATCATATTTTATTTTTCTTGACCTCGTAGGGTTATTATAATGTAATGTTTTATTTCATGTGAATCGTTTAAATAGAATAGGAGACTTATTATATATGAATAGTGAAACCAAATCTTTATTTTGTGTTATATTTTTGTCGACATTAATTTGAGTTTCGACAAGAATGATTGAGAAAGATCTTGGCTTATTAAAGGTTTAAGCGTCCAGCTATCACTGAAAACTGTTTTAAAAAATCGGGAGTCATGCGTCATCAAAGTAAAGAACCATTATTTACAAAGCATCAAACGATTATTCTTCGCTCCTTTAAAATATCAGGTTTATATAATCTAAATGAGACAAAAGTGCTTAAAACCATTACACACGATTTTTTGAACGCACGATGTATTTATTTTATATTTATATAAAAATATATAGTCTAAAATATATATTCATACAAAATATATCGTCTAAAAAGTCTAAAAGGTACATTCACCATATCTTATTCTAAAAATATATTGGAAATTATATTTCTTTTGAAAAAAAAATTAATCGTTGAAAAGAAATGCAAAGATAAATAGAAAAAAATGAATATAGTGAAACAGAATTCTAACAATAATTCAGAGAATCCGTGCAGCAACCTGCTCATTATATTATTCATTTCTCCCAAAGAGCCACTTATCTCAATATTTTCGCAGCTTGTCAAATACAAACATAACGATTATTTCAACATAATTTTAAGGCAAAGGAGGATCTCATCTAAAGATCACTATACCGAAATCAATTCAAAGTAAGTTTTATTTTCAAAACGTGAATGAATATTAAGTCAGGTTATTGCACGCCCTCTATAAAAAGAACACAAATAACGCACTTAATTCCCCTTACCTGGACCTGTTGCAGTATTACTTTCGCTATATCCGCCGCCGACCCCGCTGCACAAAAATCCACTTCCGGGTTCGAACCCTCACTACTTCCGGTTTGACTGGCGGGCGATTCGACGCTATCTTTCGATCCTTCTCCCATTTGCTTTGAACTTCGTCGCAACTGAGGCGACCCCTGTGGTGAGCAGGGTGTCGACCGGCGACCGGTCAGAGTTGCTAGATTCTTACGCATTTTGCGTAGGCCCGGAAGGCTACGTTCGCTGAAACGGCGGCCGCTTAGCCGAAGTTTATCGACTGTGTTTGATTTTGGCTGAGTTAGTTCGGTGTCTGTGTCACGATCATCGCTTGTAATCGCGGCTTGTTTCTCTCTATTAGTGCTGGTTCCATGGTGGACGTTTGTTATCGATTCCGTTGATTCGCGTCTCGATTCATCCGAATGCGATGAATACTCATCAGCGCGAAATGGTTGGCGTGAACTCGCGCCGACGCCCCTGCGTGAACGCGATAGGGCGTGAACCGGCGCAGCATCATCGTCATCACCGAATGTAAACAAAGCCATGTGATCTCTCTGCGCATGCGTGGTTTCCATGCTAGAGGCAATGGTTTTCCGGCGCGGGAGACTCAAATCCGGCGTCGAATGTCTCGGGCCTTCATCATCATCAAAACCCACTGTTCCACTACCTCTTCTCGATGTTTCCATGGCACTGATCCGATTCTGATTGCGATCATGAAGACTCTCATAATCCGGCGGTATATGCGCGGTCATATTGCGGCCAATATCGAAATCCGTATTGCGTCGTCGCAGTGATTGTTTCATAAGCTGTCGTCGTTGTTCACGCTCACCTCCGCCAATAAGAGGCGAAGGCGGTAATGAGCCTCGAAATGGGGTTGGTTCCGCGCTCAAATAATCGCTCCCGCGTCGTCGGGGGTTATTCAGCATTGAGCGATGTGCGGTTTGGTTTATATCCGCTGGGACCCTCGCTTTCTGGTTCATATCCCGCGGGTCACTCACGTTAATCGCGTTAGCTGATGAGCGTCGCGTATGCTCAGTGGGTTGAACCGTTTGTGGTTCGCCGCGTGTTTTATTCATATCTATTGTGTAGCTCTGCAGTAAACTGTTTCGGGAACAGCGTAAACAATCACGGCTATTCCGTCGTCGGATCGGGTCGTATTTGCTGACGTAAGCAGAATTGGCTGCGTCATGCGTCCCTTCTTTACAAGTGCAACCGCACTCCATGTAAATACTGTTGACGTCACTGAGATTGGCTTGCGATTGGTCACTCCGTGCGGTCTGCCAATCCTCTCCGCCGTCCAGAGAAGTTATATCCATTTTTAACTGTACATCTATCTACTCTCTACAAAGAAGGAAACCCTACTCTCCACCAAAATAACACAACTATTCCGCAGACCATACACCTTCAATAGCCCCTGAACAACTACCCAAAAAGTTCATTAGCTTTTGTAGTTGGGTGTGAGAACTGCCTGTTAGCATGCGTTGAGTAAAAATGACCTGTTGTGCCCTAAAGGAGGAGACAAAAATAAATGATTAGTAGTAAGTAGACTTGCCGATCAGCATTTGAGCATACACATTTCGTTATTATCCCAATATTGACAAGACGTGCAATATGCTCTATTTGGCAAAGGCAATTTATTTACATTTTTTGCATTCACTATTTTTATACATGTATATATTTACAATGAAGTTTTATCCCGCTGTCTAATCTCGTCCGAGCACTTCCAAATATTGCCTTTTTTATATGCGTCATATGTTGCTTTATTAAAGGCACTGGTGTTGACTTGAGAGTAAAAAAAGTTACCGACTTTTTTTCTAATACACTGTTTCTATTTGAGTGTCGCATTAGTGACTGTGTCTACTTTAAACATGATTAGCCAATATTCAATATTCCCTTCATATCCAGACTATTCTATCCGTTCCTCAAGATCAAACATGAAAGTTTGGTAATATGAGTAACTGAATTATACACGTACACACGTGTATTTGTGCGATATGTCTATGGATCACTTCTATGCTTTAACGTGCACTGGATTATCAGCTGACATTATAAAGTAAGAAAATAAATTAAGAAAATATTGTTCGACTCACTACATTATATCAGATATTATTATGTCATCGCTTGCTTATACAATATATGTCTAAAATATCCATAAATGTACATCCCAATAACATGTGGTTCATGATTGCAGATATCTGATTCTTAATATGGTGATATGACAAAAAGTGTTATTTCATCCACTTTCTTTGATCATGCGTAATTGGCTATTATAATAACGATAATATTCCTCATTGTATTAATTTACTGTGTCAATAATATTAACAGTAATGCATCCATGCTAGGAAGTTATTTGAGCTATCTTCTATTATGAAAGGTGTTACAAAACCACAGTCAAAAACAAAAGAGGAGATTGATTACCTTAAAATCAGTACTAAAAACATTACAAATCTGGGTGAGTATTACAGTACCAATCCATTGCCCTAATATTCGGTTATATGACGACATAAAAGCAAATGAGGGGACAATCTATTGCTGGAGACACACACACATCCAGAAAAAAATCTATGATTAAACGATATATAACAGTACCAGAGTAAATATTTATCCGGGCGTCGTTTGCCCAGCACCATCAAGCGGGCTCTTTATACGGGCCCTGCAGTTTGGGTGCTACTGCTGCTATTTATAGATCCTGCGTATTTAAAAGTTGTTGATAGCGGGTCGTTTTAAGACGTTTTAACTAACTTATAATTGTAATGAAATTGGATTTTTAGGAGACTTAATATATTTATATGTTGCAATGAGCAGGACAGCACAGCAGTTTAAGTAGAGCAATATAATGTCACGATAAATAAAGACGATTGAATTTAAAGTAGCTGTCGGTCGTTCAGATCAAAGATATAAAAATAATAAGGATAAGCGTGTTTCCGATACCTAAACAACTTCCTAATTAGATCCCAGGCTATATGTTCAGGTTGTTTTACGTCTTAAGCAGCAGCACGAATGAAGTTATGCCAAACCAAAATGCAATAAAAAAATAAATGTAAAACTAAGAGAGACTTACGTCATTGCGAGATGAGGGGCACTCAACGATTTATTCGGTTAAATGTTTATTCTTGTAGCAGCCTTTCCTTGCTTGCAACTTTTTCAGAACAGAACAAAGATATTTTTTCGAAACGATTAATTTACTCTTGGATTATGTTTGTAAGTACATGAACCAATTCACCTATATCTAAATTTAGTCTCTGCAAATGAATCTGTGAAAGAATAACCTCATACACATTTGATTTCTTGAAATCTTTATTCTGGTAGGAGATTGTAAATTTGCTTGCAATAGCGTTTCTGCGTTTCTTGCTTGGAACTGCAGAATAAACATTTTGATGAATATAAGAAAAAATAAATCGTTGAGTGCCATCGCGAGATGGTTTTCCATAATGATTTGTTTAGATTTAAATAAATATACACCTAAACCTGCTCGGCCAAGACCGAAAACGATGTTGAAATGATATTCTAATGTTGTCCTATAAGATTTCTTGACGTCCCTTTTTCGTCGCAAACGTAGGAATATATAAATTTCACTAAGATGCCTCAAATCAAATTAATTAATTTATTTAAAAGCCTACTCTATTTAACTCTAAAATCAAACTAATAAAATGAATCTTTTGTTTAATTCTAATGAGCCGGATCAACCATGCATATTAAAAAAAGGTGGAAAGGCTGCCCTGGTCGGAGCTCTTTAATGTAATATGACATCAAAGGAGATATCGAAATTCTCCCAAAGAGTTATTTCGGTCGCTAAAAGCGTATCTTCAAGCCAAGTTATTATATGCAATATACTTAAGAAAAATGGACATGTTTGAATACTGTATGAAAAAATATATATCCCGTACAACAACATTGACACAATCTTGCGTCAAATATGGCTTTTGTCAGGATTAACCTGGGGTATCCTTTTAATTAACTCACCCATATTTGTTATTTTGTGTTCTGTTGAGAAAATACCATATAAAACCTAATAGACAATTGTACAAATTATGAGCTAAGAAAGTATACACACATAAAACTTGAATTTGCTTTGGATCTTTCAATCACCGTTTTCCTTACTCATTGAACCTTTTGAAAAGCGTTTCACCTTTTGCATAGTTTTCAAATTCACGTATTACTTTGAACAATATAAAATTCATATAAAATTATGGAATACATACTTTTTTCCAGTCGAAAATTACAAAAAGCCTCACTTTAAAAATATTTCCATGACAAAACTTATTTTCTAGCTGCTTCAAATTGATAATCATGTGACTTATTTTATGGTTCACTCAATATCGAACTAAAGTTATCATTCAAATTAAAATTCTTTTAAGAAATCGATAACATAAACACTGTTTTTCTATAAATTATGACTTTGAATATAGAATGTAAGATATGTTATTACATAATAGATTTTGTTCCAACAACTTAATATTGTATTTTACATTGCTTTTTTAAAGATAATTAAAAAGTTGTCATTTCATACTCCTCATATCATGCAGAGATTTTTCAACATGATCATGTTTCAACAATTTGAAGGAAAAATAAAAATATTTGTCAAAACTAATAAAAACACCTCAATAATAATGCAGCAATACAATTGTTCTTATTAATAAATGTGCCAGTTAACATATAGGCCGGCACCTTTTTTATAAAATAAAATAACCCTACATATAAATTACACATTACTTTTTATTTACGTCTTTATATCGGCACATGGATTTATAGATACACGGATAAGTCCTAAACGAGACAACTTAAATTAATGGAACCATATAGAACGGAGGTAACCTTAATATGCAATGTCAACATTTAGCGACACTTCTGTTTGAATTAGTAGGGTTAATGTTTTCCTGAGTAACACTTATTGTGTAACTGCATTTCTTTCGTATTAACTTGATATGTTTCTTAAGCAACTTGTCAAACTCCGATCTGTAAATCTCGCTTATTATTATAGAGCAGGTGTGAAATCAATTAATGAAGAGCACTTCACGCAGTGTTGCCCTACAAAGGGAATCCCCCAGTAGATCCTAGATGGCTTAGAAATGTTTGGAAATGTTTTCTATGTTTGAGATTTGAGGAATACGGTTTTATTATAACTTTATTTAGTTGTAATAGTACATGATTATAAAAAAGTAATTTGGAATTCGAAATATCTAATTAACACAAAGAAAATGTTCATACATTTAAATGATTATAATAATTTAATTATATTGAGCATTTCAATCATCGCAAAAGTTATTTTTCTATTCCAAGGACGACTGGCTTAAAAAAAAGTGAACATGGATTCATATCTTTTTAAATAAAAACATCTTTATCAAGTTTTTGTATGTTTAACGCTATTCATTTTTGATTTCTCATCATTTTGAAATACATCTGACACGTGATGCCCTTCATTGGTTGACTAATAATCTTTTCTAGATGTGGTCAAATATGATTGCATAAATAGATGTGGTCACGACGTGACAATAATACATAACTTTTATATAATCGTATTTACTTGTCATAGTATATGCATTTAATTTTTATCTAATAATATATCTAATGAAATATATAATTTTAAAGGACTATAAAATGGTATATTATGATCGTATTGGCTAAATCACATTGATTGACATAATTGTATTAGTTCGCCTTATTTTTTTAATTTAGTCACAATCTATTTTTGTCGTAGAACCACTTTTCAAGTTTTCATAGAAAATACAGTCTATAAAACCCTGTATGAATTTAACAAAACACAAATGTGGTTGCATTCTGTTCCAGGAATTCTTTGAAATCTAATATCAGTTCAATATATCGCGCAATTATTGTGTTGCTCTATAAAACTTGACCTAAAACTGATCCACGAAACTTTAGTTATTCTTATCATCTTCAAATGAAAGTAAAAACAACTAAAGATTATAATCTAACTATATAATAGAAAATGGTAAGATAGCATCACCTCAGAAACCACGTGGGCGAATTTAATAATATTCTATAATTTCCCCGATTGTAAGCGCAATATCGGTGGCAATGACATAAAGACACATGTTCATACACATTGACGGCCGTAGCAATTGAAGTTTAAAGAGTCTATTATAAAACATGTTGGTTTCTATGAACGTGTAACGTATATATTGCAGCTGCCGTGACCTTCATATTTTAGCATCTTTATGGGAATATGATTGCTCGTTTCAAAGTGCGCTCGAATAAGGTTTTGCACATCACGCTTTTGAAAGTGTTTATTAAAGCGTTTGAATATTGAAAATTGGTATTTTTTATGCAACAGGAAGGGGCAGTTTTCTCATCCGGTGTTGGATGGGAAAAAGCCTCAGCGTGGGGATTTACCTCGAGGTATTTTCCCATGCACTGAGAAATTGATAAATGACTCGCATGGTAAAATACCTCAGTATCAGTCGATGTACAGTATGTATTACAAAGGGATTAGAAATTAGGTGCTGTATTTGTTTTATTGATTTGTCTTATGAATTTGTCTATGCCATATGAATTTAAGTTAAAACAACAAGCGGTTCTAAATGATTTTTAGATGATTTTCTATGAACTAATATAAATATTTCATGTTGATTATTTCATCTATTAAGTTCTTAGATATAACAAATAACAAATATAGGCCTCATGTTTTTGTCGTGTTATGACTATGTTTATTTATGAATCGATTCAAACACATCAAAGTCTATCATATGACTTTTATGATATGCCTATATAGATCAATATATAGTGTATACTTGATTGCAATTAAAAATAAATAGGAACTCATAGACAGCAATCGCAATTACTGTGGAAACATGGGGACCTTTGAAAAATATAGCTGAACAAAATATATGCCTTTTTCACTAATGTATTATGTCTGATATTCGATGAATGCTAATCAAATGGAACTTCCATGTTTTAAAATTAGTAACGAAATACCAATCTTTCACTTTTAACTGGCAATTCAGTGATTGTTAGATTTTATGTAAAGGCATCAAATATAAACGACGTCCTTAAATCAAAGACTAAATTACCAATATCGAATACATGATGAATTTAAAGGGAATAAAAAGTGTATAAATTTCTGAATTAAGCATTGAAATATGTGATTTTATGGGAAATAAGTCATCTGAATATGAACTGACAAAATTAACTGTTGTAAGCTCATAAGGCCTTTTCTTACAACAAATTGATCTGAAATGTAAATATATGTCCTCGCCCCTTAGCCACTGTGCAAATAAATTCTCGTAAAATTTCTCGATATCAGACCACGGGAATCGGCCCCACACTCAATGAAATGAGCAGCAACCCCTTATAAAGAAAAATATAGCGAACTGAGGTAATTTCCCACTGAGGTAAATTCCCACGTAACACCGGTGTTACGTGCAGGAAAACCTGCCTGGTTAAATAAACCCGTGGGGTTTTCTTGAATGCAAACGCATGCGTGCAGGAAAACCTGCCTGGTTCAGAAAACCCCTGCCGTCTTATCTTCATCTGTTACGCAAATATTTGAGCTATATTTTTGGCGACTTAGTGTGTTGAACATAAGAAATAAAATAACTCTGGAAAAAAACATTATTTCAACGCGTTATAACCATTTGCTTTACATTGTCTTATGTCATATATCTTACTAAGTATTCAATGGCCAAAAACGTTATTTTTACTTTAACCTTTTTTTAACATTAAAAGATTCATTTTTGCATGAAATGTAAGAATGAAACATTTTATCATCATTAAATTTTTAGGTTGAATTTAAAAAATGTTATGTGTTTAAATGTGATTTATGTTTTACTCATTTCGTTCCATATTTATATCTTTATAGTCATATCACCCGAATAAGGCCACGGCGAAGATGTAATGAGTATATAACATTTTGGACCAATTCTGTTTCTCATATGATATCATTCAATCATTTTCATGTTTAATATTAATTTTATCTAAAACAAAACACACCATATTATCTTCAAACTTGATAAGATATCGCCGCTAAATACTTGATTAAACAGATAAGACTATGGGGGTTTTCGCGCACAGGGTGAACTTAATGTTTTTCTCGTTGTGCAGGAAAACCTGCACCGTCTCGTGATTATTGATAAAACTAAAAACCCCCCTCAAGAATGTGAGCTTTTCATCATGCTTATAAAGAACACATAGCGTTAGGGGGGTTTAAAAGTTGGGCAGGTTTATTTGCACGTAACACCGGCTAGCAAAACACGTGAAAGGAATTCGATATTTTAAACGTAATTGGTTTAACAGATATTTCACAGCAGTTGCTTCTGTAACGTGTATAAATAGTAAAATAAATAGTATAGTTATATAGTGTTATATATTTTTTTTCGAAAACGAATAAAACAAAGATTAATATATATTTAACATATTTTATGAACATAGTTTATAAACATATATTCTAGTGCTTAACATATCAACTAATCATAATATATGGATCATAACTTATAAAGAAAGGTGTTTTAATTGATTATTTTCCAACCGATGATCACGTGAAAAACATAGAAAGAATGGAAATTCAAGCTAATACACCATCAAAACTATTGAGAAATTATTAAGAAATTTTCTATTCATTTGTTTTGTCTGATGGGTATCAAATTACCCCTATCAACAATAAAATTATGAGGTTAATAATCATTATAAATAATAATAGTGGGCTTTTATATCCCGCTTGATCTAATTAAAGATCTAAGCGGTCACAATCTATTATCACCTTGGTGTTTCATGCATGTATTCACCTGTTTAACGGGCATGCTACCTATTATACAATTGGTGCTCACACTCCATCTTGTGACATACACTTTAAACTGCCAAGTACCCAATTGTACGTGTACACACCTGTGTGGGAAGAGGCGGGATATATTGTATGCAGTGCCTACTTGCATACCATGATGACTGAACTTGATCGGGAATCAACTGGCCAGGAGTCCGACGCCTTAACCGCTCGGCCACCACCTTCTCGAAAATTCTTAAACACATCATTATATTTTCATTATATTTACCACTCTATGTTTATTTTTTAGGAAAATGCCATTGAAATATCTATTATTTGCATCAATGAACTCAAACCTTAGCAAAAATACTCGTATTTATGTTTGCCGTCAACCGTCCATATGTATAGGGACGCCCTATGTATGAGACGCATCCCTATAAATAGGGACGAACGCGACCTGTCAAATATTCTTTAATTACAAATATATGCTTTCTTCGGTTTAATAGTTAGCGAATTCGCAGGATTATAACAATCTTAACTAATCAATGTATATGTTCTGGATGAAACTGATTAAGCGATAGATACTGTACTACGCGGCTTTAACTCTGAAATGTTAAACAACATATAAACTTATGAATGAATGTGACGAACGAAATTTTAAGCAAAATATTCATAAATAACGCCTAACACCTCAAATTAAGTAGGCATTAATACTAAGTGCCGTATACCAGTTTATATCGAATAGATATAATTAGGCAACATGCAAATATTAATTAGACACGTTGTTCAATTGTAATATATGTGTAATATATAGCGAA
>LQRL01121247.1:2892-17104 GCA_001703475.1 Hydroides elegans
TCAAGTCACCCACCTGTCTGGCGAGGGTAAAATTTATCTTGAAAAAAAGTGTGATAATTTTCACAAACCAATATTATTTATATCTTAAGATTCGAGCAAATTAAATATTTTTGATCTCGCGCCTTGGGCGCTCACACTTTCATTCTTATGAATTTATACATCCGCAAGTTTTTTTTTGTCAAATTACCATTTGTCGCCCTTTATTGTCAATATTAAAGACTTGCTTGCGAGTGTGAATCGCCGCTGGCTGACTCACTCGCCAGTTTTGCAAGTGTGAAAATTGTCTAATTTGCATCCCTGTAAATGTTTTCTAAAAAGGCACATACAATGGTATGTAAAATACGCAAGCAATACGCAATTTACATAATCAATTAAAGACGTTGTTTTAAATAGAAGAAAAAATAAAACCAATGATCTAATAACAAACCCAAAAGCGCCCTTAAATGAAGGTCGCGCGGCTAAACTTCTGGGGGCTCATAAAATAGAATACGGTAAGTTAGTGTTTTTCGGATAATGGAAATTATACAGGGTAAACCACATTGCTTAAACCAATTGTCATCCAAAATATAGTCAGTGGAATAAGTTTCTTGTTTTGAAAAAAAAAAATTGTCTGTGAAGCCATGTACTCACTACTACATTGTATTTGAATCACACTTAGACACGTGTATTTTAACTCAAAAGGTGACAATTTCTCCAATGAATTGTCGCCATGTGGTTTTTGACAGAGATAGAGGAGTTTTGTACATACCTCGTTCGCAAAAAAGGAAAACGTTAATTAACTGCAGGAATGCAAATTACGCTCGCCACACTTGCCACAGTGAGTAAAAGTTTCGATTGGCGAGTGTGAATTCGCAGTTAATCTTAAGATTCGAGCAAATTAAATATTTTTGAGCTCGCGCCTTGGGCGCTCACACTTTCATTCTTATGAATTTATACATCCGCAAGTTTTTTTTGTCAAATTACCATTTGTCGCCCTTTATTGTCAATATTAAAGACCTGCTTGCGAGTGTGAATCGCCGCTGGCTGACTCACTCGCCAGTTTTGCAAGTGTGAAAATTGTCTAATTTGCATCCCTGTAAATGTTTTCTAAAAAGGCACATACAATGGTATGTAAAATACGCAAGCAATACGCAATTTACATAATCAATTAAAGACGTTGTTTTAAATAGAAGAAAAATAAAACCAATAATCTAATAACAAACCCAAAAGCGCCCTTAAATGAAGGTCGCGCGGCCGAAACGACGGTCGCATATGCGACCGCGCGCCCGCTAAGGTACACCCCTGACTACCATATTTCCTAAGCCGTAAACATGAGGACAATTTTTACAACGAAATGACGATTCGATAAAAAAAAACGCAAACACGTGCGTTGAATAAAGTTCAACGAAAGGCTATGGTTAATTTCCAAGACGACTTACATTGTAAATATAGGTCAAAGAACCTTCGGCTTTCACTTGCAATAAATGGCATACATGTTTATCTTGTTAGGCCTTTCACTGTCGATTTGATGCTTATGATATAAGCCTGTTGTCCAAGTCGTTTTGCCAGTCTGATTAGTACTTACTAAAAAGCATACCCATTTGATTTTATAAGTATGCTGGCGTCTGCCTACGTTTAATAGGTACTTCCTGTTTGAAATAGGTGGCATTAAAGATTATAAAGCACTGTCAAGAAGAAGGTTCCGGAACTGATTTGGTACAAGGTGTACTGCTCGGACTAGTCGAGAACAACAAACTTGAAGTGACGAATTGCTTTCCGTTCCCGAGACGGTCAGAGGATGAAGACTTCGATGAGGGTATGACTTAGTTTTGTTACATGCTAACACCAGTAAAAATTATGAAGAAAGATCCTTGCCAAAAGTTACTTAAGTAACAGTCCGAGGAAAGTTTTGTTTCACTTTACTACAAGATATAGAGCGTTTTATTGTGATATAATTGTGACCGATCATGTGCTGATCTACCTCATATCTGTAAATGGATTGAACTATTTTGTAACTGTAATTGTATATGGCATTCACAATCAGCGAATAATAACATTTATATACAATTATATTTATTCATCTGTAAAAACAATCTTTTTATTTCTAAAGTGACCATGTACCTATCTGATGTTGCATGCTCGAATATATTACTGTATTTGTTATTTTTTATCCATCACAGTTACATACCAGATGGAGATGATGCGAAATCTGCGCCATGTGAACATCGACCACTTGCACGTCGGATGGTACCAGAGCACCTACTTTGGATCGTTCATCAACAAAGCTCTTCTAGAATCACAGTTCGCTTATCAACATTCTATCGAAGAGTCTATAGTTCTTGTTTATGGTGAGTGAATGTTTACATGTTTTTTTGAGATCATGTTTGTGCTCAATCTTAAACTAACCTGCAATAATCGAGTATAAACTTTCAATTAAACATTTAGAATAATATTTTGAAAAATTCACATAATTGTTTCATAAAACTTTTATTGAAATAGATAAGATAGAGAGCATTTGGAATAGATTCGCATTGTATCTTTATAATTGTTCACTCCCCATGTCGGATGAACTCTATATAATGCATTCGTTAACAGCATGATCACATGTCCCTAACCTTTCTTTGCTGGACATTAAAGATTGGACTGTATCCTTAAAAAAAAACAGTTTTACATTATTTATTCGGTTTTCAGATCCGCTTAGAACCGCTAAAGGTCACCTATCAATCAAAGCGCTAAGACTCACTCCAACAATGATGCAAATGTACAGCGATCAAGACTTCTCACCAGACAAGTAAGTGTTTGGTGAAAATATAATGATCCCTTGTATTTGCATGAATCTTAATTTATGATGAAAATAATATTTGAATTCAATTGCAAATAATTATTAGAAACGAAATATTGAAAACATTTAATATTCGTAGCTCACATACGGTAGGTAAGCGAGCTTTTCCATTGCCGTGCAATGTGTATTTGGTACGAAACTTATCCAAATGCAGGGGTTTACCTTAACCGAAATTTGACGGTCACGCTCGAGCGACTAACTCCAAAAAGTTAGTCGCCCGACCAAAAAGTTGGTCGCCCGGGTTATTTTTTTAGCCGTAATACAGGTCGAGGGTAATAGAATCATTAAGATTATATAATTATCCAGATCGATGCAAGACCCACTTCAGGGATAAATTGGCGCTTTAAAATATGGCGCGTTACGTTCAGACACTGAACGGCACCCGAAAACCCCATTGCGCTCAAGTATAGGTTGATGAAGATGATGGTGATACACTATGGTGAAATGCTTGGAATGTCCAAACAATCAAATGACGTTATGTGACTGCGAGCACAGAAGGAGCGAGCGATTTTTGTCAGGATATTCAATAAAAGGAGATTCAATAAAAACTATGATTTTAGGAGTTTAGTTCACCATATGAATGGAGAAGGGGGAGCACATACTCCTGAAATATGCGCTTGCGAAAAATCAATGCGCCGTCGAGGGCAAACTCTTTGCGACCAAGGTAATTTGCCAAATAACACAGCTCAAATGTTCCCTGCTGATGTCTTAATGGTACTCCCAGATAAGAGTGAATTATGAGGCCAGAATGCGAGCGCCAAAGGCGCGTGCGATAATTTAAGTTTTTCCGAAGTTGACCTAATTTCTGCCTAAATTAATATTTAACCAGGGAATTATTTTTAAATGAGCTAAAAAGTTAGTCGCGCGTCGGGCGACTAACTCTGAAAAGTTAGTCGCCCGACACAAAAGTTAGTCGCATATGCGACCGTGCGACCGCCAAGGTAAACCCCTGCCAATGAAAAGACTATATGGCGATCGGGCTGGTGCACGTCTTACTGACCTTTTTATAACCAGGATTCACTATATTTATTGACGATTATATCTATAAATAAACTATATCTCAACTTATGTACTGGTTTCTTCTCCTTAGGGTCACCTCCAAGCGCCTGAATTTCCAGTCGATGTTCGAAGAGATCCCGGTCGTCATCAAGAACTCTCATCTCGTCAACGCGTTGCTGACTGAGGTTGAGGAGTCCATGCCCGAACAGGACAAGTACAACTTCCTCGACCTTGCCACTGGGTACGTGGAATATAATTTTCGCTTTTGAATGCCGGCTCATGAAATGACGTTCGAAGCCACTTTTGTGGAATTGTTTTGCCGGACAGTTATTATATGGTTCACAAAATACTTTTCTTTAAGTTGACGGATTAAATGCGTTTTAATTTTGATTCGTGCTCAGGGGTATTCCTAGGAATTTCGTAAGGGCGCCAAATGGCGCCCTGGCCCAGATTTTAGGGCGCCATTTCCTAAAATATGGGCGCCCATGTTTATGAAGACGAATTTGACTCAACTTTGCCTAAAACGAAGGTCACATTCGTAGGGTGTAAGATAAGATAATTCATCAGATAATGACAAGGTGATCTGATTGTCAAAAGCATCTTAAATAATTTTTCTTTTAAATGCCATCATTGTTGAGACATTGGAAACGAATATCGTTTAAACCTTAATGTGTATACCGGGTATAGCAGGTCCATTACTAAAGACAGGGGGATCAGTCTACAGTCAGTTTCGAATTCCCTGATTATTCCCTGACTTTTTCCCTGATTCAAAATTGCTTCTGGCCTAATTCAAATTGGTACTGGTTATAAATCATAGTTTTATCAAGTAAATATCTGAGCGCTGAAGGCGCGAGCCAACATTTTCAAGAAACTCTGTTGGTATGCGAACGCTGAAGGCGCGAGCGAATTTTTTTAGGGAAATAATAAAAATGAACTGATAAATACAATAACGAAATTCCCTGATTTTTTTCCCTGATTTATAATGAAATTCCCTGATTTTTCCCTGATTTTCTCCAAAAAGGTCGATTTTCCCTGACTTTCCCTGATTTGAAAACGGGACTTTGAAATTCCCTGATTCTCCCTGATTTTCCCTGACGCTGGTCACCCTGTAAAGAAAATGATATGAGTTAGATATATTTAATTTCAATTCTATGAAGTTACGAGTGCAGGAAACGCCAGCAAAAAATTAAAAAAAAACCTTCGGTCAATCGGAAAAACGAAACAAATTGGATCGACACAAATAATGTCCGCACATACAACTAATACTAAGATAGAATCCACAAAATAGGGATTTCAAGTCAAAATCAAAAGTTAAATGGCGTTAGATAATAGCCAAGAAAAAGCAACTGAACCTTTCCTTGCAACCGATTTTACGCTTTTTAGTTAGTTAGATGAATATTTATGTCAAATTTGGGCAGTTATTCAAAGGAAAATGGACGCTCTGGTCCTTATTTTATGGCGCCATCGGGCGCCCTAGCCTTTGATTTAGGGCGCCATTTTCAACTTTAGGGCGCCCATGGCGCCTGGCGCCCTCCAAGGAAAACCCCTGCGTGCTTTTGCAGATAAGCTTGCAATATTCATAAACCAATGATGTGAAGGATCCCCCGACTTTATATAGTCATTCTCCCTCCGACCACTGTGACATTCTACTGTTTTAGCACCCCTATGTGTATATTGTAGGTCAGTGTTGGAGAAGAACCTGAAGCTGATGATGGAGTGCGTGGACGACCTGTCGCAGGACACCAACAAGTACATGAACTTCCAGCGCCAGACGGCCAAGCAGGAAATGAACAAGAAGCAGTACCTACTCAAGAGGGTCAGTATCTTGAAGATTTCTGTCTGGAATATAAGGGGTTCGAAGTCAGTTAACGGAAACGTTCGTATTTTACTGAAGACGGACCAAATTTAGAGTTTTGACAAATAATTTTTGTTTAAGTTTAGTTGGTTCTTATTAGTCCTCCACCGCCGCGTAAGCGCGAAGATACCAAAGAGGACCAATGAACCATGTCTGTCCGTGGTCCGTCTGTCTGTCAACACCTTTGGCACTACTTTGTAGGGACCAGATCTCGACTATCCCTAATCGGATTTCGTTTTCCTTTCGCACATGGATAGTACACATATTGAAGCTGTGCGTATGCATATTAATTTTGAAAAATCTCAAAAAGTTGAATTTTTGCAAAATGGTGATTTGGCGACTTATTGTAATTATTGTAATTATTGATGGTAGTTTGTACGGACGAGTTCTCGGCTATCCCTGTATGCATTTTATTTTCCTTTCGCACATGGAAAGAAGATATATTGAAGCTGTGCGTAGGTGTATTAATTTGAAATATGATTGTGAAAATTGGAATTTTGGTGAATTTTCGAAAAAAAATGTTATTTTTTGGACTTAGTGTGATTATAGATCTATGGTAGTTTGTACGGACGAGTTCTCGGCTATCCCTCGATGGATCATATTTTCCTTTCGCACATGGGAAGGAAATATATTGAAGCTGTGCGTAGGCGTATTATTTTTGACAAATCTAAAATTAGAATTTTAAAGAATACATGTATTCGAAAAATGGTGATTTTGGGACTTTGGCACATAGAGAAAGATTACGCGTGTATCGTGATGTTGTGAGGACTACGTTGTGAGGACGAGTATGTAAGGAAAACTTTGTGAAAAAGACTCTGTGAAAAAGAATTTCTTTTGACCTGCTTCTTGTGATCGACATATTTTCGTGATTAAGAATTTATTACATAGGCTGGGGGCTTTGCATTTCTGATCCTTATGTTTCTTATACTGCTTTCCGTATGCGGCTGAGAATATTGGTTATATTCTATCGGATACGAGGGTAAAAAGTGAAAAAGGTAATGCGATTGATTACCGGTAAGCCAAAATTCAAACAAAAAATTAGTTGCTACAGTGAGAGCTTTAAATATCAGATGGTTGAATTCCGTTTGTTAATGTCTATTTTGCATGGAACAAAGAGCAATTTCAATATTTAAAACTTCAAACACAAATACAGCGACAGATTTGTCCAAAGAAAATGTACAAATTGCTTAATCCGTAAATAAGAGAGTACTAATGAAGAAATCATGATGATGCTTACTAATGAGACGCAAAGCGCTGTCTCCACTCAACCTCATCAATGCTGCTCGGCCATGCGGAAAATTGCGACCGCTTTCTTTTTGCCCCGGGGCCCGTATTCAGTCGGCGACCACCTTGTATCTTTTCCCCAGGATGGATTATGCTAAACATATTTACTTTAAAGTTTGTGCATGATCCATTTGGGATTAAGTGAAAATTGTTTAAAGGTTTGATTTGAAAAAAAACTATTGAAATTATTGGTGATTTAAATACAGTGGACCCTCGTTAAACCGAACACTGTTAAACCGAATTATTGCTTAAACCGAATAAAGTTTGAGGTCCCAATCTCTATATGTTCTTTATAAATAGTATCGGATAAACCGAAAATCGGTTTAACCGAACACTTTTTGCCGGTCCCGAGGTGTTCGGTTTAACGAGGTTCTACTGTACATGGTTTATTGATTGATTCATCATTCGAAACTTATCTTAGGTAGCACATCATGCTTTCTTGTACAAGCTTTCGCCATATAATTCACTTTGTTGCAATCATTTCATCGGTTGCGATAAACCTTTGTTCGATTTGTTCGATATATTCATTCATTTTAAATTTTTCACAAAAAAGCTATTACCATTTTTAAATACGAGCCCGATGCTGGTTATTAAAATGTCTCCTATCCGACAGCACCTGTGAGGCTTCTTCCGTAATTCAATTCCGCTATTAACGGCAACCCAACCATCCTTGCGACACCCTCCCCAAACACCCACCCCCTTACCGAAGCAGCCATTGGAAGCCCCTACCCCCCTTGCGTCCTTAATAAGGGTCACCAGACAAAGGCAATTTGTCAGATCTCGCTACATATCCTATTTTATTCTTTTGCAGTGGCAGTGCACAATCTTGTTTAATGCCTGGTTTGAGTGCGCGCAACTACTAATTTTTAGAACATTAGTTTACCGCTAATCAAGGTGCTTATGCTGCAATTAAAAATTCCACCATGTGGTAACCTGCCAGGGTTTCTTATAAATGCGATTATATTTTATTTGTGATATTCATGACCCTCAGTAGGTTTGACCTGTAGCATTCAGTTATGGAAGGGTTTGAAGCTTAGGTTACTATATTGGGTCGTTTCTCAAGTTTTTTGTCGTTTCTGAATAATATGCAATTTTAGATTTAAGTTATTTAGGTAGTCCGTTGCTAAATCAAACGTAATCACATATGATGCATGTTAATTTTTCTGCTGTTTCTATAATAATGCACTTTATTCCCATTCGGCTGCATTTTATTTACATATGTGCATCAAAGGCTGTTTATACAGTTTATACAGTTTAAGTTACAAGTCTTGAATTAGTGTGTAGAATATCTGAAATAAAATCGGGTTCTGAAGTTAATCTCTTGACCTTTGCAGCTCTTACAGTGCCACATACTTTCTACATAGCAAATAAAAGGAGGTTCTTTAAGTACACCCTCTTATTAAAATATGATACATCAAATCAAAATAAAGCAAATTGTAACAAGCAGCTGTTTTTGTAAGTTTTGATTCATCTCCTCCTTTTAATATCAAGTGCATTATGGAACATTATCACTCGGGCAGATGTGTGAATACTATCACCCCTTTTTCGCTCTCACACCCTACCCCCCTCCATTATGCAAGACCCTTCATTATCGCCCGTTATAGGCATTGTGTGTCGTGGCATCGGCCATTTTTAAAGGGCACACCCACGGTCATCGTACGTAGCCCGAGGACATTGAGCTAAATGCAGTTCCCTATTTATGAGAGGAGAGTCGCAGTGAAATACAACGCGCTAGTGTGACAAGTGCGAGACCTGAGTGCATTAGTAATACTGGGGATTGGCGAGGGGTGGGAGAAGGGGCGGTAATGGCTTTGCATTGAGGGAGTTGAGCACCAAAGGTCAGCACTGCACTAAACCGAGAAAATGTGAAATTGTTCCGAAAAAAAAAAGTCTTTATTCGATTTCAGTGAATAATTGTGTTATGAATTTTATTCAAAGAGGATCTAATTATTATCAAAATCTAATATCTTCATAGAATCTGAATGGAAATTCGATGCATCTTTTTGTCGTTGCATCAACGGAGAAAATGTGAAATTCGTTTCGAGAAAACTGTCTATCTGATTTTAGTGAATTTTGTGACATTTATGCAATGAGGAAATTATAAACAAAATCTAATGTTTTCATAGAATCTGAATGGTAATTCTATGCACCTTGTAGTCGTAGCATCCTGTAGAGTTCATATGCAGATTAATGTTTCAAAGCTATATAAACTCAACAAGTAGATGTCCATAGATGCGTTATGTCTTCATTAAAACACAAATATTCAACCCATCGACACTTGATTAAGATATTAAATATGTCCTGCGGGGGCGTCGAAATGCGACAGCGAATTGACGGGGTGTCAGCACTTCAAAGGTGTTATGTTTTAACAAGGAGTGTGGCTCATCCCATCCCTCCCGCATTAAAAGTGCTCTGTCTCTTGGTGATACCCTACTCTTCTTTCTATCAATCACCCATCAGTGTCAAATTGTCAAAGGTTTCGCTTAATTGTAGTGGGGCTCTCGAAAATTTTGTCATTTAACCTTAAATGGTATATTGGTGTGAGATTAGCTATAATTTCCTTTGTTTTGAAAATGTATATTTATAAGCAGCACTCCAGTTCGATGATCCTGACTAGCCCCTCAGCAAAACGTCGCAGCTCTGAATCTCCATATGTACATACGTACCCATGAATCAAATATAACCTTTTTCTAAATATCTCCTTTTTGTCCTCCAAAACAGAAAGGAGACAACGACGCCCGCGCAGCCAAAGGCGAACCTCCGCTGCCAGAAGAGGACCTCACCAAGCTCTTCAAGCCCCTCACCGCCCCACCGCGCCTCGACAGTCTTTTGCTGGGCGGCCAGATCTCCGTGTATGCCGATCAGATCAGCGACTTCGCCAACCAGAGTTTCGGCAAGCTCCTCATGGCAGAGTCACTCAATGCCGAGGGAGGACCCAAGGCGCCCTTGTTGTGATGATGTGGTGTGGGGATGTGTTAGGATATAAAAGGGGGATGTAGTTGTTTTAAGAATGATTAGGGATTACTATGAGATCGTTGGCTTGTCGGGACATGGATTTTGGAAAATGAAACTCAATTAAAGAGTGTACTATCGATTTTGAGCGGGATTGGGATATAAGAATGGGTCTTTCTCTTGCAGTACGGTATATGATCATGCATGCAGCATTTCATATTATCATCATTGTACGGAAAACTTTTCCCGATTCAATTTCGCATGAGTAATAAAGTATATCGTACTCAAGCTTATTCTTTTATTTGGATAGTCAAACAATGATTAGTAAAAGTCAATATTACGTTTTCTCAATGTGCATAAAATTTGGGACTTAAGTATGTTTTACGAGCTCTGTATTTGTATTATGATTCGTGTAGCATGGAATTGAGTGGAAACGTTTGGTCCGTATTATCATGGTTCGAGAACATATGAAGTATTCAAAATTTATTTAAGTATCGCATAAGCTTTTCTGATCATAAGATAAGTTGGAAGACAACGAAGAAAAGCAGTCAATTTCACTTTTTTTCCATTTTTATTTATTTTCATTTTCATTCGTTTCTTGTCTTACAGTTTCTCACATACGTTTCTTTACAAAACATAAAAGGCTACTAGACTCTGGATACCTTGACCAACATTAACAGTCTTGGTGGTGCGATACTACGGTAACAGAAATGTGCATATAACTCATGTTTGACCACTTTGAAACCATTCTGCCACTCACGTTAAGCTGCAATACATTCAACAACACTTTTTACGGTGCATCTCAATTTTAATGACTTGTCTTTGAATATTTCGGTATGTAACAAGGAAAGAGCGGATAAACGAAATTGAACTTAATCTAAAATATTTTGGTTTTGTAAGCCAATGTTTGTGGTATTTTCAAAGTGATTGAAATAAGATTTTAAACATAGAACGAAACATAACGAATTCGCACAGTAATGCTTTACGGTATAGATGTCTAGAAAAAATATCGAACAAACGTGAAACTGTTGTTACGAAAAGCTACAAAAAACTACAAATTATATTGTGGGTTAAACAATAGCAAGATGTGACCAAGTACACACTTGTGCAAGCTTTTACAATAGGTGAAATAGAATAGGAAAATAATTGTACACAATATATTAGAAACGGTGCTCCCTTGTTGTAAGGCTTCTAAACCTTACGATTAGTAAAACTACTTTTGTTAAATTAATTGTAAAATACATTTAATGATAGCATTTAAATAAGATTAACATAGAAACTAGAAATAAATAGACCTAACATCAAAGAATATCCTACGCTAATCCCGCGTGCTTTTCAAAACCTAATTACAGTGACACCTGTCGACTAATTGTTTTACTAGGTTAATACACAACATTGAGTCTATGTTACAGAATGAGATCAATTGTGAAGATATTCGCTTGTGGACCAACCCACCCCTTTTGTAAGTTGAATGGCCCCAGCTTGACACCTAATAAATACTTCTAATTTCGATTTGGAACTCTCCTCAATTTCTGTTAATTTTAACGTTGGGTCCGAAATCTAAACACCGGAGTTTTACTAAAATATCCAACATAATTGAGGAAGTTTCCTTCATACAAATAAAATGTCACTTTTCACATTAGTCTTCGATTCTAAATCACAAATTAGATTGTCACATTTCATTTTATATTAAATCGAATGATTACATAATTATACTACATTGACATATCTATACTAAGCATTAATGCACTATGTTACTACGCTTTTATTGCACTTCGCCCGCCTGACAAACCATGTCGTTTAAGACAAAGCTTTTGGAACTGAACCTGTTACTAAACTAAAACAAAATACTTCAAAATTATTGCTCTTCTAAATTAACAAAATACAAGACCTAGTCTTGAAGCTGTAATTTAAAAGAGCAACTTTTGGAAGTAAATTTTTGTGATAAATACTAAGATATACGCACTAAACTATAAATATACACTGATCTACCTACGTTTTTTCATTATATACATTTGAGTAGAGTTGCACTCTTGAGATTGTAGTCTCCCCCCTGACATTATACATTCAATATAACTAAGCAAAGCATTATACATACGCGCACACACTCACTAATATTGGTAAATTATAAGGTTGATTAAACACATTGCATTTTTAAAACAATTTGAAATGACTGGGAAACGAATCGTGAGATCAAAATTTTATAAAGTTTTTGTTCAAAGAGGCTCGCATTTAAAATCAAAGATATACTTTGAGAATTGAGAAATTTTGCATCTTTTTTAGATTTAGGTTCAAATTCCTGACTACCATATTTGACTAGATTGTTTTAGTTGACTAGGAAATACACATTACTGACTCATAATATAAACATTCTCACTCACGCTTCCACGCTATTCTTGACTAGAATTTTCACTCATCCTAAGGAATTCCTTACACAAACATACGATCATAATTTAATTCTTTGACTAGAATTTCACTCATCTTCTAAGATTGCTAGACATAAATTAAGACTAAATAATAATCCACTCATTCTATCTTTCATTCAATCGTTTAATTCTTTGACTAGAATTGACTCATCTTCTTTATTGACAACATAGAACCCAGAAAAAGCCACACATATTCTCTCACTCGCGCCTACATTCAATAAATTAATTCTTTGACTAGAATTCACTCATCTCTCAGGATTTACTAAATCCTTATTTACCATTTAACTTCATATACTCCATATTCATGATTCACTCACATTTAATGAAATTGACTAGAATAAACACATTCCATTCACACCACCACTTTCATACTTTGACTAGAAATCACTCATCGAATCTTCTACTTGTCATGAATGGCTCTCCTTTAACAAACTATCATAAATACTAAACTAGAACTACTTCAAGCAAACAAAATGAAGGAATTTATGTCAAGAAGGTGTTAATACGACGGATCCACGGCATATTGATAACTGGAAATCTTCAAAAACGTCCAATCATATTAACGCCATCACGCTCTTAAACTTTCATTTTGTTGCTAGTATCCTAAACCTAAAATAATTTACTACTTTTTTTCTAACACTAATTTATTAAATAAATAACTGACTAGAAATTTGTTCGTTCCCGATTCATTCAAACTTTCACTCCTCAAACTCTTTCCAAACGTTCGACTGTACATTGTTGACTAGATTATCACTCATCTGAATGGATTTAAGTTTCTACACAATACAAGCAAACTCACACACAAAGTGGCTATACAATGTTGACTAGAATAGCACTCATCAGTAATATATTTAAAACATGATACATATATGAGACCAAAGAAAAATACGAGATTCCTGTACATATTTGACTAGATTTTCACCCGGATTAAGCTGCTAGCTGGGAATCACTTCCCGTAACACGCTTGATAAAAAAAATAATAAAAAACAATAATTTACTACAATCCTAAACTAATTTGCATTTACAGCTACATTATATGACCATGAAGAAAAAAGCTATATACATCCTGTAAGTTGCTATGATATACCACCCGGGTTTATGCTTGATATCTTAATCTAGACTAACAAATAAATTAATTAAATACTAAATCAACTACAAACTACAGTATTTACAGTTTGGAATGTATTGTATGTTAGAATTGCACACCAAATACAGCAAATATAGTGTTAAGTGGAGATTTGGATTTCAAATTGACCGTCTTAGATAACTAAATAAATACAAAAGTGGCACCTTTCAAAACTATTTAACTTGAATTAAATACACTTTGGCACCTTGAAGGTTTGATGTTCAAAACCCTTCAATATTAAATACAAGATTGGCCCATTATGCATGTTCACACTTAAATTTTCGACAATATGCACACACGTTAGATCTAATATTACACTGCACATATTAAATGACAAGATCTTAAAGATGACAAAAACACAGGTTACTGAAAGTTACAAAATGGACGCGTTTCACAGAATTTTACTAACACTTGTAATGAGAGCCAAGTCTCACGAGAAGTCAATTAAAAGTGAACAGTTTTGGAAATACGAGAAATTGATGACTCTATTGGAAATGTCTCGGGACAGCAAAATAGCAAGGGACACGCCAGAAATACAGCAACATCTAGGAAACGCCAAGACGAAAGCCATGTCGTTAAGTACGCTTGCGCAATATGACTTCTGTCAACCCCCTCCAACCCATGTCAACAGGGCTTCTTAAGGGGCTCTTAACGGTGTTTGGTCACTTCGGCCCCTACAACTTCGGCCCCTACAACTTCGGCCCCTAATCCCCAAAAAAAAAGTCACTTCGGCCCCTAAAAAAAGTCAC
>LQRL01121251.1:0-36873 GCA_001703475.1 Hydroides elegans
ATACTATTATAAAAAATAATAAAATTTATAATTGCTAAATGAATCAAGAAATTCGAATTTAAATTTCAAATTTGAAACTCCTTTTTTTTTCAAATTTAAAATTGCTCCATAGATTTTGAAATTTGAATTTAAATTTTGGACTTTCGAATTCAACATCGAATACTTAGAATGTTTGATTATAAAATGTTAAATCCAAATTTCACAATCTTAATATTTCACATTCGAAATATTTCAGCTTCAAATAATTTAGAATACTACTTAGAATTCAAAAACAAGAAATAATGAATAGCATTTGAATGATTAATGATGATAAAGAATTTAAAAAAAAAATATCAAAAAAGACCTCACCTTACAATATGTGAACCACGCATCAATATAAATGTGTGGTAGTGGAATGGATGATTAAGTTTATAAAGCGAAAAATTTTTTACAGTGTTCTACAAAATATTTTTTATTGAAAAAATATGTACGATTCGAAATTAAAATTGGCTTTGGGAAGACATATTGGCACGGTCGGGAAGACATATTGGTAGTGGGAAGACATATTGGCACGACCGGGAAGACATATCGGCACGGGAAGACATATTGGCACGATCGGGAAGACATATTGGCACGGGAAGACATATTGGCACGATCGGGAAGACATATTGGCACGAAAAGTGCGGGAAGACATATTGGCACGGGAAGACATATGGGCACGCAACAGTCGTGCTTCAGCAACTATTTAATGTCTGAAATAACTTAGTTTTGGGGTCTTCAGTCTATTTGTGTTATGATGCACGATGCTCTGAGTTGATACGCGCTGTTCTATTTTTCTTTGGAATAGGAGCTGGATCTGTGTAAAGAAAGCAAATAACCACATAACAGCCCTATCTATAGTTTGTTATACTTTTTACATAAAAAAGATAACAACAATGAAATGAAGTCATGATCATGGCTTTATTTATACTATATTATAATGCATAATAAAACGAAGCAAGTTGTCTTAAAAACAGGTCAATTTGTAATAATGGTGCATGTTAATAAATGAACTTGTTTTGGGGTCTTCAGTCTATTTGTGTTATGATGCACGATGCTCTGAGTTGATACGCGCTGTTCTATTTTTCTTTGGAATAGGAGCTGGATCTGTGTAAAGAAAGCAAATAACCACATAACAGCCCTATCTATAGTTTGTTATACTTTTTACATAAAAAAGATAACAACAATGAAATGAAGTCATGATCATGGCTTTATTTATACTATATTATAATGCATAATAAAACGAAGCAAGTTGTCTTAAAAACAGGTCAATTTGTAATAATGGTGCATGTTAATAAATGAACTTGCCATGGACTTATATTCTACTTATAATTTTTTCTCTTCAAAATGGAATATTTGCGAAATAAAATATGCATGTATATGCGACTTACCCAGCTCAGCGTGGATATGTGAGCCAAGTTTGTATCCTGTATAAGGTGGTATTTGTTGCTTCTCAGATGAATTGGCTTCTCCAATTGTTACCCTGTTGCCATATAGTGATATTACATTACATTAGCTTACATAAAATTGACAAATATCATTGAGGTAGAAATAATATTCTTCTTTTATAGATAAATGCAACATGGAAAATACGGTTCCCGAATTCGAATTATTAAACTTTATTACACATAAGAATAGAGTCCTCTATCAATAAAGACTTATGTAAATTTCAAATATGCACACTTTAAGATATATATTCGAATCCAGTTCAGCGGCGTTCTTTTCTTTCCCCAGCAAAGTAGATCCTTATCAATATAATGGTAGACTTTGTGAATTTGGTTTTAATGAGTATAAGTACCGACCCCGTTTTGTTGTCGCGGATGCAACACATGATGATTCCAACGATGATACATATTACGAGGAGGATGAATAATATAATTGAAAGAACGACCAGCGCTGAAACAGAAGGTTTTAAAGGTACTATAACACGCTTTACAAACGATTACTGGTTTTGTTTCACAAATTTAAAGAGGTGAGACTACTTATAAATTTGTATGATTAGTTTTATTATATTTCTATTAAAACTTAAAATTAACAAGAGTAAACGTTATTTCACGCATCCACTTCACTTAATCTGATTGAACCTGATTAATAAGGTGTATATTTAAGTTGTGTTAAATGTTTATTTAAACTATCAATAATAAACCTATTTCTAAGGGTTCGAGTTCATCATCCGCTGAACCTAGAAAATTATACAATAGAAATAAAAAACAATCTGTTATTCAGGATTTTAAAAATATATTAATATTTCATTTAAATTACAGATTTTATAGATGTGCTCGTTTTACCACAGAGATATACTATTTGCTAATTATTGCGCTATGACAGTACAATTATACAGGTACTTCTGTAACTGTGTATTATATGCAATATTCTAATAAAATTGAACACGAGAGTTCTTGATTATACTTACTATCGTTTACAAATAAAGTCAACATTATTGAAAACATCCATATAATATTTGACATGTGATCCATATTGGTCGACTGCAGTATTTTGAGTATAAGCCTTTCACTTAATTTTCCATGTATAAAAATGTTGCTATATTTTATCCATATTGCCTATATGTATTCTAAAATAAATTATATACAATATTTTATTTACAAATATCCTTCGTTGTAACTAAACTATATCTAATGAATAAGATATTTATAAACGCCATTGTATATTACTTTTAAAGTAAACGATGTTCTACGCATATACAAGATTTGATATTTTCAGTGTATATTGACAAAATTATTGTACTGAAAAGCTCTGCTACAAAATCTATTTGTATATCAGATAAGAATAACATTAATCATTAACAATAATCGTAACATGGAAATACATGACTATTTGATCGATGTATTGGTTTAACGAATGGTGAACGAATTTATGCATAATTGCAATAATCTTTTTTACAAATATCTAGTGCAAGTTTGTTTTCATAGAAGTTTACACAATGCAGTTGTAAACCTGAGTTATTACTTAACAGTGATTCACATTCTCTAAATTCTTTTGTATTATTCAAAATTATATATAATTTATTTCTTATAAATAGTCGGTCGTGGTTATGATATTTTTTTCAGGTATTCTGATAGTTTATCAGTTGATCTAATATTAGGTTCATCTTATTAATTATGCTATATGCACAATTATTTCGACACATCTCTACAATATTTAAAATTGGGATTATCAATGACCGAGCTGAGATATGCATCCTTTCAACGAGTTCAACGAGCTCATTCAACCCATCTCAATTTTCGAAGTTTTATTCTATTTTACATAAGTTGTGGTTGGCACTAAATAAAATCAGCACCATAATCCTCAAGATCTAATACAAGTGCTCATGGATCGTAACCCTTAATACAGTCATGTCCTCTAGCAAATATGAAGTACTCTTGTAGGCATAAAAGACCATTCCTGGTGACGATAAAGTTCGCTTTCCTACAACTTCACTTGCAAGCTCATTTCGTCTTAAGTGGAATCATTCTGCTTAAGTGCAAACTTCCAATTAAGGGTTAATTGTAAGCAATAACTCATTCGTTAGGTTGTAATATTGTTGGCAAGACCAATGATTTGCTATAGTAATTCTAAGTGTATGATTGTAACTATAGATTCTAACTATTCTGTAGCAGTATAATATACATTTATATGCTAACTTATATTCTTATTTTTATATACCAATGTTTATATTTGATATAGACAATATTTATATTTTACTTGTGAAAATATGTAGGTTATATAATTAATTTAGAACTTGTGGTTGTAAACATAATACTCTTTATATCGACTTTTGATATGACATATTTTCATTTTGAAACGTGTATGTCATGTGATCATGAGTAAGTAAGGAGTTTAGTAAGGATCACATTTTAAAGTCAATTAGTTTTTGTGCAAATACATCTTAAACAACTTGAAATAAATCAAAATTTGGATAAAAATTTCGAAGCCCGTCGCAATATATTTTGCCTTTTTCTCTTAAAACATTCAGTTTATGTTGAGAACAATAGGTCTGACAATACATGAGTTCCATGGGACTTCACTTACGTTCAGGATTTCAGTCATGATTAGGGAATACAAGTTAGATGCTGTATGTTTATTCCTTACCCTAGTGGCATCTTTTGAATTATTAAAGACTTTAAAGGTAAATGGGTCATGGCCATATAGCGCTGTGAAACAGATATTTCTTCTTCTGTTTTTCCTTTTTAAAACTATAAATTCAACACAAACCCGAGAATTAAAACATAGAATACATCCAAATTCACTTATAAAAAACACTTATTCTTTGCTCTTTGATCAATGTTTTTTTGCCATATTTAGGCATGTGAGAGCATTTTGACGTTCTTGAATATACATATGTTTTCAAATCTTTATTAAATGAACTGAATGTAAGGTTTTTCAAAAATCATATAAATGATATTGAGATAGATTAGATAACAAAATATTTCAAAAGGGCTTGAGAAAGCATGTAATGAGTATTTTAGTAAGAATCAGTACGTGTGTATCTTTCCCGAAAAATGTACATGTCTAGGGAACCGGTCATTGTAACAACGTTTATATAGAATATATATCATATATATTTATTGATATTCTTAACCTAATCCCTAAAAAATAGAGTAATGTGTACGTACATGTATAAGATAAATGATAAGCGGAGAATATCTGTCAGGATCATACAGCTTCCCAGCTCTATATGTCACCACAGACGATTGACCAGCATAAAAAGGACATTTTATAGAATAAAATCCTTTAGTGCACCACCCTTGCCTTTTGCAGAGCTGCAATGAACACAAATTGTGCTGGAGGACATTACATAGGTGGTGCTCAATTACTGTAATCACGTTTACTCTGACTGAAATGTGATTAGTAACTTCAAGTGCAAGAAGTGATAGATATTCACGGGGCTCTAAAACTTCTACACTTTTGATGCCGCGACAGAATCATTTTCACCATCCTATGAAGGCATTTTATAAAAATATGTTTTCTCATATTCAAAGATCTAATTTTGAACTTAAGTCATACAAAATGTAAATAAAAACTATTAGGTGTCTATTTGAAGCAGACATTAACCTGTCTTTCAGACTGAACTATAGGGCGCAAAGTATGAATTTCAAAAGAAACGAGTAATTTGAAATTTGAAACTGCTTCAAGTCAAGTATTGTACGATTGCGTATAACTTTACCATTCAACGACATGAAATCTAGACCTTAACAAATGAGAAACCAAATATATATATAAGACAACACATAAAAATAAGCAATATTTGATTTTTTGTTTCTAGCTGTTTCATTCCATAATATATTACCTAAGTGACTAATGATGGACATACATATATATATATAATTAGGATCCCTTTCAAAAATGTTTGAATGTTGATGCATTAAGAAAGGCAAATTATTGCTTATCGTTTGCATGCGATATTCTTATATTTCAAACTGAATCTAACTAACTTCGACAAAAACTATTATTTCCCACTTTCAAATCTGCATTCTAAATATGAATAAACGTTTCCACAAAACACCATATGATGCCCCTTAAGGAGACTTATCAGAGTAAAAAAGCTAAAAGCACGTCACCGAAGGCGCGAAGCATCCTCCGAAGGGTTTGAGATAATTTCATTTACACGTTACGTGGCGTGTTAGAATTTTGACATTTTTTAAAACGCGGTAAAAGGCTTGAGCTATCAAAAGTCTAGGGTTTTGAGTATTTATAAACTATGCAGCAAATCAAGGCACTGGGTAGTTTTGGTATAAGTAATCATGATTTGATGATAGGTGATTGATCGTAGCATTTGATAAAACAATATTGCAGAAGATAACTCATTATATCAAGAAGCAGCCATACATGAATCCGGGTGAAAAAGTCTCCGGCCAAAGTTTTTGTTTTCCGGTCATAAAGTCCCCAAAAGTGGCATAAAATGCCAAAAAGTTTAGAAATTTATGGACGGAAACTTTTTGGCTGGGACTTTTTTGCACATCGTGTCACGTTGAAAGAGTTTTATGGCCGAAACTTTTTGGCCGGATACTTTTTTGGCGGATGCCGACACACATATGTACATATATTACATAAACCTGAATATTCCATTTTTATTCTTAATTGTATATATCTAAATTTCACAATTATGTCACAAGCCTTTCAATTTCTTATCTGCAGTTCCGTACAAGCCGAAGTCCCCCATCATAAATAACGGATTTGATTGCAAGCAACCAGGAAACGTCAATATTGGTTTTTTATGTGGCTTTTTGGAGCGTAAAAAATCCTTACGGCAATGTCTACAAGCGGCTGGAGTGTGAAGCAATAAGGGCAACACTTGGCAATTGGTTTGCTGTGTCGTAATGCCCTGGAATGCCTTCGAGGTTTCGGCAAGACAATTAAGGGACACCACCAAAAATCTGCCACATTGCCGCGGATAAGTAATGTGTGGTTCTACTCGTTCTACTTTAAATAAACATACGAAAAATGACTAACCTTTTCGATATCGCAAAAAAAAATGTTTAAATTGTCGAAATCCCATAGACTCATTGATCCCAAAGATGAGAATAATATATTTATTATCATTAAGGTGAAAATTATCAACATTGTGACGATGTTTAATATATATAATAATGTCATAATTATGCATCTTACTGAGAACTTGTAGTATATAGATACAATTTCTATAATAAATATTACTATCTAGAATTTCATGTACTTTTTTGTTCGTTTACTTGACGGCCGCTTGTCTGTCACAAAAAATAGAGCCTGCACGCAACATAACTTGCATTACGGAGATTAAACGCAGCTCTCCTAAAATGCATTAAAAGTGCGTGTCAGATAATTAAATTACACCATGAAATATATTTTCATGAAGCTCCTTTAATTCTATTTGCGTGGAATTTAAGGTTTACTTGAAGCGTGGAGCAATTGCTTCCTTGAGAACGAAATATGATTTTCTTGAAGAGCGAATTCAAATGCATTTTAAAGTACTTTTTATAGCTATTGTCAATTGGTATATTCTATATAAATAGTACCAACAGAAAGACAATTGATGTAAATAAGTGATAACAAATAGTGAATGTTTGATGCATTTCTTTTGAACCGGACTTTTCAGACTTTTATACCTTTCAAGAGAATTTCTGCAAAAAAAATGTGTAAAAACATGTATTTCGTATGACAAGTTTTTTTAAAGGTCAAGGTCATATTATCATGTTTTCGACATTTTTTATACAAAATAGTTTTTTTTTTTTTGAAAATATATAAAACTGGTTGAAACTGGTTATTTTTTGTAATATATAATGTCATCAAATTGTCATTTATAAACAATAAAACGCAAATACAGCAACAAGTAAACAATACCTAAAATCAAAATATTGTGTCACGTGACTTAATTCATACTTTTGAGACAACTCTCAGTAGTCTTACACTTTGTGTGGAATGTCTTAACTATCTGGATTGTCTAGATGGAAAGAAATACGTTTTTGTTTGAAAAGTCTGGAAAGTCTTAAAAGTCTGAAAAGTCTGAATAACAAGAAATGCACCCATTGAAAAAAGTTATAGTCATTTTTGCTTTACAAAAGTGCATAGCTTTAAGATGCCATGTTTTTCCCGTAGAATTAACAGAATGTATTTATATTAGATTTTATTTCTTATTCAAACTGTAACGAGATAAGATCCTCTCTCAATATCGCATATTTCTAAAGCAGCATTCTTAAACAGGATACACGGCTCCACTGTTACCCTTTGAAAAGGCAACAACGATGTAATTCCTGCAGCGAAAAACCTAAATACAAATTGAATTAGTTTTAGCATCTCCGCTTTTGACAAGGCTTGACGTCAGTGCATTTATGCTTTAGGTGAATGTCCTTCACAGATTCCTCTTTGATATGACTTACACTTGAACGTATTAGGGTCTCAGTTGGGCCCAAGATAAAAACAGCAAAGTGTAGAAACGGAATGTGAACATGTTGCTGATTCAAGATACATGCATATATTTTTACTCATGTACTTACAACAATAAGTTATGACATAGATTGGTACCAAAAATGCTCAAAGACATGTATAACTACATGTATTGAATAATCTCTGTTTTACTTCTCCGCGATATACAGTCAAAACAACTCCTAACCTTACAACTCAAACGGTTAAACGATGCAACCCAAACGCGTAAACGAAACTTTTCAAACGGCTAAACGAAACGTTCCAAACGACTAAACGGCTAAACAGCTAAACGCCTAAACGGCTAAACGCCTAAACGGCTAAACGCGTAAACGGCTACACGCGTAAACGAGAAACGCGTAAACGAGAAAACGCAAACGAGTAAACGAAACTTTTGAAACGAAAGAAATTGCTATCGATATTTAGGTTAGGAGTTGTGTTGACTGTATAGCGAATGGCGATAATGACTCAAACTAACATGTTTATGAATATTTAAAACTCTTTATTTTATATAATGACCCCCACGCAAATGTAACACAATATGATCAGGTTCGAATTGACAGGATGCCATCGGTCTACGCAGAAATACCAGATACCAAATACCAGTTCCCTAAATAAAAATGTTTGAATAATATTTGCATTTAACTAGTTTTCCATGTAAAAAATAATACAACATATTAAAAAACAGTTTATTGTTGGTAATACCAATGGTAACCTGCTTTGAAATGGGGTATATAAAGCTGCCTGTTTGAGAAGTTCAACAATTCAAAGGCAATACAATCAAGATGCACTAGCCCAAAAACTATTTTACTATTGAACTACACGTTACTCATAGTAAGGTTGTGTAAAGGAGATTGCTGAAACCTTATCCAAAGATGCCTTGCAATTGAAAGGGCTTCTTGTGAAAAAAAGTTTTGTTTTTATTTTCAAATTAATCAAAGTGTCTTTCTTTGGTTTAAAAAAAAACGAGAAGATGAGTAAAAATGTTTCGTTGAAGGGAAACTCATATTAGCTTGTTCGTACGCTTAAAAGGGGTGTTTTATTTGTAACTAATGAGGATAAAGTTCAAAGTATTAGAAATTTTGTATTTTGAGTTATAATCGCTCGTCACCACTTACGGTTTACGAAATTAAAAGAGAAATTTTATACAAATATTTTTGAATTTCGCAGTGATCGTATAATATTTCGCATGCGCGTGTCCTTAACATGACACAAACTCCATCACGATTTTTATCATAATTTAGATAAAACATACATACATACACAGTAAACTACTCCATATAAAACTCAGCATGTACGTTTTCCCTCCAGATAATTAAATTTAATCTGAGCCTGTTGCTTGTTTTGTACGGATGCACTTATAGCAAACTACTCCACAATGTCATTACATGTCATCGATTGTTTTTTATTCCTCCCTCGGTTTCCCTTCGGCATTTGAACTATGTCATAATTTAGCGATGATTGTACTTGTCAGTTGCAGCTGCAACATTTTGCGGTAGGCCGGGACACGAATTCAACTTTTGGCGTCAAAATACTCGAAAGCCATCTTCGGAATTCGATTGAAGATAAAACGGTAACAGGTCTGCAACTGGTCACCTTGATGGATTTTGGAACTATATAGTCACTTGCTAAACCTGACAGATTCTTTGGATCTCTCCTACACTGATTTTTTCTCATTTTCGACATGGTTAGACCGGACACCTCGCTACATAGGTTTGACCTAATCAGCAAGAACTGTCCATAGACATTTAATAATGTTAATAACATGTTTATATATCAATATCTGAAAAATGGTATTCTGTGAAAATAATGATATATTATCATTCTTAGCGCAATTTAGTCTGTCATCATCATTATCATCATCATCATCATCATCATCATCATCATCATCATCATCATCATCATCATCATCATCATCAATAGCATACTGATAACTATAATAAACAAATGTGTTTTGGTTGTGCTGTACACCTTCAACATTTCTTCATACTAGACGACAACGGTGTCCTTTAGATTTTAAAGTGGTACGTACACGTATATGATGTAATACCATTACACATTATGAGTAACTTTCATTTAGTTTTTCGTAACCTTAAGTAACCCGCAGTATCCCTACAAAAACATTTAGGCAATCTGAAAAATATCAACTCATATCACCACCAACACTCCAAAGGCCAAAAACAAAAAGTGATGTCGGCATCTTATTGCTGATTCCATGTATCCAAAAGCCGGGATGATATATTACGCTGAGCATTAAGGGGTGCCCGGCAATTTCTAAAGGCAAATGGCGGGGAGGGAGTGAGAGCAAAAGCATCATTTATGACAAAGCTGCTATGCCAACAGATGTTACCCGATACATATTAACCCTAAAGCTGTGGACTAAGCCGTGGTGCATTTATGGGATGGCCCTGGCACCAACCATAAATCAAGCTAGGGTTTAACGTTATTTGGATATTATCTGATTCCTTGTTTGAATTGGAAGTTTATTTAAGAGGTCGAAAGTCAAAGTAAAAATATATATTAACTTGATTGAAAGTGGATATGGTATTGTGTATGATAAATGATAACCACACACATTGTTGACGTTGGAACAAATTTTGGTGAGTAAGCATACTAGATATAAACCGAAATTACTTTTGTCATTTAGTTCATATATGAACATATCTCAAATTAATTGGAATCATTTAGCATTGTGTCATCTAGCATAAGCAATATTGATAAACAATTTTAGTGAAATACAGATATAATGTAAAATGTGTCGTTCCGGATTGTAGGCATCAATGTCAATATTTATGTTTACAATAATTTCAATCGCCAATCAGGGTCTCCTTTAGACAGTGAAAACATGTAATAATTGATTACTTAAGAGATATAATATTCAGGGTATTCCCGGATTGACATTATTATTCGTTGTGTCGAAAACTCACGAAGGACTGTTGTGAATTTATAAAAAAGGAGATTTTTTAAAATTCCCAACCATACAGTCGGCCAGTGTTTTCTTTTCCAAAAATATGACACTTTATGACAAATAAGCTATCATAGTCTATTATGAAGCACATGCATCTTTTTCGCCTCAGCATTTATCTTCGGTGAATAAATGATGAGATATGGGGCACATTGGTGATACCACATGATGTCATTTTGCTGTTGAGTAATAGTTGTATTGTTTTTGGGGTGCTCCATAATACGGTATTTTTCTAACAAGAAATATCAAGCATGAAACATGGTTTTAAAAAATATATTAAGTTTAGCTCTATATGATTGGATTTTATTGGCTATACAGTCTTTCAAAGGGACCTGTTACCTTGTTTACCATCTAAAATATGCTGTACTGTAATGGAAATATTACATAGAACAATCCATATACATTTGCACATTAAGGCAATATTTTAACCGATTGCTTTGTTCAACCCATTGTACTTTGTTTCAATTTAAAGCATTTTGAACGCATTACCTCGCAAAGATGATTAACATAGCTAATTTAACGCTTGCCGATTAGACAAGAGACAACATTGTTATCTTACATATACGTATCTTACAAAATACTATGTCTAATGTATTATACAATGGTTTTATACCATCTGGAATATAAAGGAAAATCCCACAAGCAAAGATGACTGGCCATACAATCGAATCGAATCAAAATATGTAATTGGGAGCCCTTCAAACACCGAAGCTGTATATCCCTCGGATTGACAGCTGTCGGGGCTGTAAGCTCAAGGACACAGGAAATAGAACGCCACCTTAGGAAAGCCTTTCAAATTATTCAAAGGATATGACTTGGATTAGCAAGTGAGAAAACCTGGATGGGGTTTTGTACTATGAATTATGACCTGAAACACCGTTATCAACTGACATGTATTTCTTTTTTTTTTTAAATTTCTGTTTACAGTAATTTGTATTTCTTATACGAAAAATCAGAAGTCTACATGCATTGCAATATCTAATTTTTCTCAATGCAATTAAACCGCAGTATTTCGACTGGAAACTTATGTTCTTTTTAACCGGCTGATTCAGGTTTTTTTGGTAAAGAACATTTTAATTTTTGAAATAAAAACGGTAATTATGACTTTCATACATTGAAATATCACATATAAAGGGGTTATTTTCATTGTATCAAAACACATTTCGTGACCTTTAGTAATCCAGTAAGCCATCCAGGAATAATTAACTGATCACTAATCGCAGAAAAAAAAACTTCGCTAAGTATCATTGCATGTTTCTGTCAAGCAGCGAGCATGATTTTAGATTAATTTCTGCTTCTATCGACATTTGGTTTATGCAATGTCACTACAATTGATTGTTAATGGTAGATTTGTTGTTGTTGTGAAGAAACATTAAAAAAATATGAAAAGAGATTCCCTATCGTGCTTTCGAAAGAGCTAAAGCAACTCTGATTGCGGAAATTTAAAAACTGTAATTTCAATCAAACAGAGATTTTTTTCAAAGTTCAACAAGTTCAAATTATTTTTTTTTATATGAGAAATCATTGGATTGCAAAAAAATATGATGGCATGTCCCAGTGTATCAATGGCATAAGTATTACATACGTGTTTTATCAATACTCAAAAGCCTCGATTACTTTTATATGAAATGTTTTAAATCCAATTATTGCCAGGTAAATTTATTTTTCCGATAGTTATAAATAGTTCGGACTCCATATTTAAAGAAACAAATCACATACATTTTATATAGTCATTCCGATTGATATATCCAATATTACCAAAGCCATTATCTTAAAGAATCATAACGTATCGTTTCAAGTCGATTTTAACAAGTATCACTTGGGTCTGGGCATATCGAATTGCCTGAGCTTCTAGCAACAGTAAGACAATTGATTGACGTAAAATTATTTCTCCAGAAATGGTGGTTTTTACCCCATGTTCCAGCAATCAAAATATTATTTTAGACAAAATTGCCATAGGCAGTTGGTTTTTTTCCTCCACTCTTGATATACAATAATCTAATTTGTCAATCCTAATAATTTCAATGTCGAGGTTTGAAGGATCTTACGGACTTTTTCATAATTTTATAGGCAGTTGATAAGGGTATTCTTTATGTTTTCGGGCTTAGAAAAAGTATAAGTATCTCAATTGCAGATTATTGTTTTTACTTTACAATATATGTGAGGCGTACTTCTTACCAAGTAGATGATGAACTAGCTAAGGAATTCAACTTTAATCAACTTCGAAATTTAGTTATGATAATAGAATACAATTACATTTTCTCATGCAGTTTGAGGCAGTATCGTTTTCTTTTAATGCTGTAAAAACAGCACAAGCTTTTTTAACATATAAAGAAAGCCTTTAAAGCCCTAAAACATAGCAACAGTTTTATTGTGATCAACAGCGATTCACAATAACATCTCATTCTGAACAAGGCAAAGCGAGCAACAATGGCAATTCTATACCGCATTTCCTATCCAAACATGTCGGTTCCTTCTTAGTCCCTCATATTAGCGATGCAATGAGTAGGCTATAACCGGTAATTGTCTCTAATGTTGTCATTGCATTTCCCCATTTACCAACTCCATGACGGGAATGGTTCGGGTGGCCAGTTTGACCTGAATTTGTACATTTGTCATTGTGAAATATTCTCAAGAAATCTAATGAATATGGCAAAACCGAAATACAAATGAGTGTAACAAATTAACCTTTTAATTTCCTGCGATATACAGTATTTGTTTTTATTACAGTTTTCGCAAACATATACAATTATAATGCAAGGAGCATCGTCGATTAACCTGTCAATTTTACTTTACCTGTAAAATATAAACCAATGCTCAAAAGTGCAAAACTGTAACATAGACTCTCAAAATTGCAGGGGGCCTGTAATTATTTTGATTTCATATAGGGTAAGCTGTTGGAATAACCTTTATTTTATACGCAGCGATTTAGGAACATAATTAGAATGAAATTGTCATGCTTACAGTAAGACAAAGTATAAAAATACTGTTTTATTGATGGGGATGAGTAACAAGACTGGAAAGCCAACTGTCGATGCAGCAGGACATCAAGATTTCACTCTAACTTAATATAGGAATCCGCTGCAAGGAAATCAAGAGGGAGTTTCCATTGGTTAACCAAGTTTGCATATCCGATATAGCTACTATGGTTTGCATAAAAAAGTGTTCAAATCGAATGGCTAGTTAATAATTGCTCAAGTACTCATTCTAAAGCAACATATACTTGGAGAAGGAATGATTTTTGAAAGCTATCGAATATCTATGAACCATTATAATTTTGCATAAAATTAGTGATTTACTTATGCGAGAGCTAGTTATGAACCGCATTGCAACGTCGCCACATTAACGTTATATTTGCGTATAGACTGTCTATTCTTGTAGTCAGATAAATGTTGAAACAATGCGCAATTCAGTCCTGAAAAGCAACTCAAAACATAATAAGCACTGGCTTTGAGGTATGTTATGTCGCTCTTCATTTAGTAAGGCCAACCATTGTAGCAATTTGGTGTCTAATCAGTAGTCTGTCAAGCAATGTGGTGCAGGGCACTCAAGTAATAACACAAGTAAATTTCAAGCGACAGGGCATCTTGCCTTGGTGAGATTGACCCATTTGACTTTGAGTCTCATGCCGTCAACAAAGTTTGAGGTTTATTTGAGGTTTATGTATTTTAAAGCATCACCTAGTGGAAGAAATCCTACGTTTTCCCGAAAGCGCGACGAAATCTAACATTCGGGCAACCGACTTTTTGCCTAAAATCAAGTTGCACATATACAACTTTAGTAAACACTCAAAAATCGGTGAGTGTATTTTTATGGCGCTGCACCTTTCAGTATATCTTATATACATGTATATACACACAACGATATCCATTGCACCATCATATTTTGCCAACGTTAGTGACGTCATGGCAAAGGGATAGGAATGAAGTCATTGCCATTTTTTATTTGTCAGCCTAATTGTTATTTAAAAACAGTAATACGAAATGACGTCGTATTATAAAAGCACAAGAAACGATCATTTTAAATAATTGTTTTAGATATTTCGTGACGCCATATTAACATACCATATATAGATCGATAAAAAAAGATCCAACCATTCAAGGCGTTCACGCCTATGCCTACTCACCAACCAAACGTCAGACGTGTTCCCCCTTTCACGCGTTCAACTTAATAAGCCATGAATCAGTTTCGTTCTTCTTAACAGGCAGTGATTATTTTGGGAGCGGGCTCAAAGGGTACAGACACTCAATTCACATTAGGTGCGACAAGAGCCTGGGGGATATCTGAATCTCTTGACTCAGACGGCGTTTTGACCATAATCATTGTGAAAAATAGCATTGGACATGAACTTGCTGAAGTAACGTAAAGTAACAAAACGTCAGACCATATGCCATTGTATGATCGTAGTATGTGTCGATTGCTCAATAAGTGCTTGATATTCCAAATATTAATAAAATGTACACAAAGTTCAGTTAATTTTGTCTTCAGTAAATTGATTTTACCAAAACCGATTTAAAATACACATTGTAGATTTTAGCATACCGAATCATCCAACACTAGCGGAGGATTTTGCTGAATGAAAGGCTTAGATAAAAAAGTTGGTTTTGGTATAACATATCTCATTAACGTCATATCATTGTTCATATACTATCGCTTGGACAGCATTTCTCAATACTTGTTCTGTGAAATTGAAAGGCGCGACAGGACTATTCTTTGCTAGAGTCTATGTATATATCCCACAAATAAAACTCAGAAAATCTTGGATCACGCATCTTGATATTCAGAATCGCTAATTATAGAATGGATATATCTAAATACATCCACTTATTAGCTATTTTCTGGTCAAATAGTCATTTATAACCAGCAACCAATAAATGAGACAATTACGTGACCGAAAAAAATGCACGGATATTCTGAAAGAAGTTAAAAAGTACAAACTAATCATAGGTTAAAATGCAACGCGAATTGTCCCCATTTTTCATACTATAATTGCTTTAGGGAGGGGTTAAAAATGTAAAACTCATACTTTGCATTTTGCCCAAAATGGATGTAAAAACATAATTGCTCAGTTCTGGATGTCATCCGAAAATCTTTGGAAGACTGTTTTGGTAGACTTACTCATTGTTTTTGGTGTCTCTCCTCAAATGTGTTTTGCAGAATTTATGTGATGCATTGCATTGATTTTTGGATTTCTTCTAGAGAAAACAAATAAAATGTATTTGAAGCTGGAATTCGGCATTATTGTCATGATATCTTGTTATTTATGGAAAAGAACTGCTTATGAGGACAAATACCAAATGAATGCCATACACATTTTTTGCGGAGCCGAGGTTTCTATAATGAAAAGTCATACGAAAACCTTTCTGAAGCGATTAAACAGCTTCGCATTCTCTCCAATCATCCTGCTCAATCAGTACAACAATATTTGTCAACCCTTTATAGCGATGAGTTACACAAAATGAGATTAATACTGCATATTAAGTGGATGGTTTATTTTTTGTCATGATCTTGATGGATCGGTTATCATCATTGTGACTATTATCTCATTTCAATACAATTCTCTTCATTCAGCAAAGCAAATGCAAGTGAGTGATTATATTGCATGATCGCGAGGCATTATCAAACATTTCTTCTAACATTATGGGTTATCAACTATTTTATCTGTATATAGCCATCAAAGCCAAACCTGCTGACGGAGTGTCTGGTTTTAATGTCCCAGCTTTAAATTATATATTTTCATAAGGTTATCATCTAATGACCTCGACATTTTACGTCAAAATCAAACGTCTTTTTCTCCTGTATAGGATTGCTATAATACTATTTTCCTATACCCAAAAGTCTATAGTACTAGGAAAGGCTTGATGCTCCAGAGATTAACGCATCCTGCTCTGTGACCTTGCTATGATATCGACAACTCATCGTTGATTTACATGTATCTGAAATTTGCACTTAACCTGTCACAAGCAAAATGAGGGGAAGCATACCATTGACATCAATTCACTCACAAATGCAAGAAATCGCATTTTTAAAGTTTATACTATCTATGATATTGATGTTTTTTTTTAATGTTAATTCAGGTCGCAATCTCGTCATCTTAAAAACATAAAGAGGCGTTCCGCTAGAAATGATGGATTTGTACATTTTGTTCTGTCTGGTGACAAATATGCCTGTTACACAGCCACAAAAGGTGAGGCCGCTCATCTGACTGTAAATGAAACACCTTTTTCAAACTACTCCATTACAGTCAAGGACAATCTTTACGAAAACGACAACATAGAATAATTACTATTTTGTATTTTTCTTGGCTTTGAGATAGTATATGTGTTCTGAAATCTGAATCAACATATCTAAACCATTTTGCCTGGGTAATGGTTTCCCAAATTCAAAGTTGTACTTAATGGTAAAAATTAATGGTAAATATGTTAAATTATAGTTCCTAAAATGCATGTTATGCGTTTCATGACATCTGCTCCAATGATTAATAAAAACTGCCGAGAAGCATAATTTCCAATTTGATAGCGTGAATTCATAGCGTGAAGATAAACGTAAGTCTTGTCAGCTTTCCGCCTAAAAAAGCGATAGCGCCAAAATCGAAAACCAATAATGAGACATAGCTACACCAACCAAGCAACCAAGAAGGTTAAGCGATACGCATTAGCCATCAAACCCCCGACTTGTCATGCATATTTAATGACAGCTATCGCTTACGAAATTACACTGATTTCTTCGAGAAGAAGCAATCTTAAACGCTGATCTCCTAGCTAAGAAAACGTAACGGAAGGAGGCATGCACAAATGTATGATTAACATACATGTATAATGTATTGGCTCAGTTAGTTGGCTATATGAAGAAACGTACATAAGCTATATAGAATATTTATAATAATTGAGTATAATAATATATATTTTAAATGCAACATATGTTGAAAGTCGCAGCACAGGCGCTAGATTGGTAAACAGGTTTTTCTTGGGTTTTTATTTGGCTAGATTCTATGTCAATTTCACAATTGTGTCTGTTTAAATGGCAATTGTTGCATTAAAATTCGTAAACCGTTTTATGTATTATGATATAACATTTATATTTCAGATTTAACCAGGAACTAGAGTCACATTATACGACAACCTACCACATGATAAACTATAATAAACTCACGCCGACATATTTGGATATTCACTGAAAACCGATTCAAACACCGCGAAACATTATTTTCAGACAGTATATGATTACAGCAGGGAAACGACGTTAGCCATTTTGAATAAATCTACAGCAATTCGTGATTTTAAATTCCAGAAATTCAACTTTCTAGATAACACAGAGATATTGGATAATTAAGTACAACCGTACAGGATATGGGACCGCCTGCGAAAGCTGTGGCATTTTATGTTGTTCATTTCGTTTTACAAGGTAAGAAATCAAACAATATTGAATCGATGTACATATGCATGTAGACTCTGTGGTATGCTTTCGCAATATCCAATAAGACTAGATCTAAAGCTCTGTACAGAATGAAAAAATCGCGCCTATTTTATGCGCGAACAGTTACAACGAGTGTTCACCGGTTTTCGCCCTAAAACTTGTCTTCATAATGAAATTAGAATTGGTTCTCCCATTTACTGCTAAGCATATTGAAAAGGTTTAATATGTAACATAATGTATTGGGCGATTATAAAATCGCAGCAAATATTTAGTGCGAAAACGGATGAACACAAGGGATTAAGTTCTATGTTTTCATTCATTAACGGCTACAGGTTTTTTTTCGACCATTGTTTGACTTGAAATTATTTTCACTCTTGATATGAACACTCGGACTGTCTTAATCGCGCTTCTCATTTTGAGCAGGAAAACATGTAAGTTTCAGTAAAAAAAAATCACAAAAATCCCTTTTTGACGTATTTTTTATGTATCTTGCCTATATTTGATAATTGGCACACATTTTTATCATACATTATAAATCATTCGATTTTGAAACGTTACGGTCAATTTGATATTTAAAGTTTTGCGCGAAAACCTTAGCGTTATGATTGCGCGACAAAGTTGTATAGTTTGATGCGCGAACTTTTCATACTGTACAGAGCTTTAGCGTTATGGTGATTGTGATGTCGATTGTGCATGTTCGTTGCTAAACCTAAACGTATTTTTGGTTGCATTTAATTTGCATGTAGAATCCTATTTATATAAATATAAGGTACTTTATATAGAAACAAACTCAATATCTTGTCACAAACATATTATGTAGGAGTAGTCCAAATGCAACAGGCCTAGAATCTATTTGATGAAAAACTTTGCTTTATGAAACATCCCGCCGCTTTAAGTAGGATTTAGCTGAATCGTCGCAATTCTAGAGTTGTGCCTTTTGGTAAATAGATGAGTAATCCAATAGCCCGAATTCCCATTTCTATGTGTTACATTTTGTCAGCCGCTATGATGAAATGGGCTTCCATGAAGGACTAAAAAGTAGTATTTTCCATTTTATGGTTTTATCTACAGTAATATATATGTCGTATAAACCGCTACGCAACGTTTGCCATGGTGAACTGGTACCAGTGCTAGGGTGACATCAACTGAAACCAATTTAAATTCATATAAGACCATTGGGGATGAAATACATGTAGAACCCTTTGTTGGCGGAACTAGCTAATTTCATATTTCATGTGTATCTTTTGCAGAAAATGCTCAATTTAGTGAGCTCCCATCTTTCTCCTTTTCTTTTTTATTTTATAACATTTAAAAACATACATTCGTTGCCTAAAAACTACATGTACTTATTTGTCATATCGAAACGGTACTTCTAAAATACCTATATATCTTACACGATATAAAGAAACTAAACTTAAGGATCGTTACACAAGGGGTTGGTGAGTGGCTCACAAATACCAATTAGATGCCAAATCTCTAATACCCTGAGATGTTAAGGGATACATATAAGCCGCTAAAATAGTGCTAAGTCATACATATTTGATTGGGGTCCGCGTACTCGAGATAAATCAAGCCATTACAACGTTCCACGCTGAGGAGTAAACTGTGAAGCAAGAGCAAAGACGAGATTCTTTTTCAGTGAGTCAGAGATCAAGAATCAAAATGTAGACCTTGTTTTTGGTTTGGAAATGACTTAAGCTGATGTCTTCAATAAATGATTACATTTACTACTTAAGCCATTTGTCTATTGCTTTTATTTTGGACATGATTCAAGTGTCTTCAATAATTATTCAAGTTGACCACTAAATATATTTGACTTCTAAGAATTATTTTAAAGCTTTAAGCATTTAAGCTTTAAAGCAGTTTTTAAGCTTTAAAGCAGTTTTTAAGCTTTAAAGCAGCTTTAAGCTTTAAAGCAGTTTTTTAAATGCATTGATAAAAGAATTGCCTGATTGTTGCTAACGTTGTAGTATTAATTTGTCAAAGTTGTGTGATATTGCATATTAAATATTAGTTTGCTAAACAATCGAATTAATCAGAATTGGTTGCGATAATGTTGATACAAAATATTTGATTACTTCCCTGGTTGACATTGATGATTTGAGGAGCATGAAAATAATTCCAATCTGTCATTAGTATTATAACAATGAGCTTTCGATTTCTGTCAATTCTAGCACTCTCTTGTTAAGAAAGTATGTTTCATTCTGTGGTAGTTGCCCAATACAGATTTTTCTTTATGTATGTTTTTGACAGATTATCTAGATACGTGGTCTATCCCGAGATTTTACATAAAATAACATTTTCCCCCTAAATGATTTATCATATGAAATTAAAAATAAGTAAACATTAAATCATAATTTTGAAAATACGTTGTAAATCAGTTGTTTCTCAAATGTTTTCCCAGTTTCCGTATCATAGGAGCCATATATATTTCTACATCCCACTTTTGCGTACCAACGTTTTAGCAACATTTCCCCGACATACTCAACGAAAAATATTGTTACACTATCAGGGTACCTTAACGTTCCAGTTTGTGCTGAGTGCAGAGTTGCTCCCAAAAGCAGTAAGTCATTAAGCGATAGAATATCAACTGTGGGAATCGAATGACACCTGGTTCTCGGCAATTTTAAAACAATGTAATCGAGCTTAAGGTCTGGCCATATTGGAAATTTGTTTCTAGCTTCTCTAGCATGCCTTCCAATGTAGTTCGTATGGAAAAATAAAAAACGCACTTAAACACTCGATGCGCTATATACATGTAACACAAGTCGCGTTCTGGGTATCTGAAATACACTGAAGTCAGTGTTTGTAAGGAAAAAACTCGAAAAAGCTTCCAGTGTGGCCAGCCCCTTATTCTGCGAACATTATATACTACTCGCTATGTTATAAAGTAACTGATAGTCAACATTACAAAAAAAATGAAAAATTTATAACAAGTTGTAATGCAGTTTTAAAATAGTTTGTACTCATTGAATCGATACAACGTTTTAATGTTTATTGATTGCACTAACTACATGTATTTACATTCTAATGATCACTTCATTTTGTAATATACTATATGCAATCTTTTTAAGTAGCAATATGAATATTAAGAAAAAAAAACACTATATAAAATGGTACTCAGTTTCATTTGGGATATATCATGAGAGTTGCAAAGATATCATTGACCCGTTAAGAACTGCACATTAAGAGCAAAGCACTCTTGACCCCATAAGCCATAAGACATCAAGTGATGAAAATGGTGACTTAGGGAATAGAGGGACACCTGTTTCCCCGGTGATTTAGATACCCTCTCAAAGTTCCTGTACATGTATGGTGGGTTTATATGTTGTTGCAGATGAAAGACCCTGGCGCGATTCATTTGTAAACGAATGTGGGACGACCATGAATATCGCTCATATTATAAGTTGTAAGAACAACAATATAAATCAAAGCAAAGGAATAAGATTTCAATTTCTGAAAATTTCCATTTGAGCCTTCGGTGGTTTTATTTTAGGTGATTATTCTCAATCATACAATAGCTCGTACTTGCGGGTTCATAAGGTTTTTTTTAATCCTGAGAAATTTTATGTAAAATTAGATTTTCAAAATGCAAATTAAGGGCTTAGAGCATCAACATGCTAAGTTCAAAATTCAAGTTTTGAGAAAATCTACTTTCAAGTTCGCGGGTGGATTTGAGCTGGTGAATTTGAGTTGATGGAGTTGATTTTCGTTCGATTTGTTTCAAATTAAAAAAAAAACACTCTAAATAGGATTTACAAATACTATCTGTAATCATTTAATTTAAAATTATGTTCTTTTTCGAAATATTAAATAAAACTCATTTGAAAATACCTGCAAGTCCGAAAAACATGTTTATGCGTTTTAAAATCAAAATTTATAAACATATGAAAATCGAATTTTGATGAAGGAATAACAAAGCATATTTCCAATTTGACTTTTTCGACTTGTTTAGTGCATTAAAGTGTTTTCGAGATAGACTTCTTGGTGAATTTATTTTTGAAAATATTGCGCACTTAACAGATTTGTGCATTTGGAAAAAATACCTTCCTTATATTTTTGGATTTCTTTTGGTAAAATGACAAAACATGATTTGGGAATCATTTTGGTATAACTTTTGACACAACTTTTTTTCACACTAAACTTGTTTATGCTCTTAGCCATTCAAATTAGTTATTTATTCTATCTCTTAACACATGTCAAAAGTTGACATTTGAATATGTGTTGAAACTTGATAAGTTGTGGTTTTTAGTTATTGAGCTCAAATTTATTGTGAAAAAGACATTTAATACAACCGAAGATTTTTTCATCCCTATCCTATAACCAAATGCTTTTTAATTCAGCGTCTGAAATTCAATTGACATGTTTGTTATAAAATGTGTATGGTCGCCTTCCTGGTATGCTTTTGGATGTTTTCGCTTTCACTTATTCTGACGTCATATTTGTGTGTGGCATTCATATGAAGTTTTAGAATATGCTACAAGAAAGGGACTCCAAGAACGTTCATATTTGGGCCCATATGCCAATTTTCGGACGTTTTGTTCGCGGATGGACGCTTTTGCAACCTCCCGATGAAGTTGGATATAAGAGACGTAAACTGTCGAGACGTCAAGCGTTTATATGGACCTAAATCAGTTTGTGTTTTCGACGTCACGTCCGAATACGACGTGGTACGGGCGATCCTTGTCGAGTAAATGTATATTCTAGCTCACTGACAGTTTACTCGCAACGACGTTCGGTTTGTGATTGTAGCTCAAGAGAGCTCAACACCAATCTTGATTTATCGATATATGACACTGGGTACCAATGATATGATCATTCTTCCATTGATTCATTTACCATTTAAGGGAGCCCCCTTGTAAAAATAAAACCGATAATGCCCCTAAAAATAGGCAGGAGAACTCGAAACAGAAAGGATTGCTAAGGCGGAGTACTGCGCCCATTGCAAAAGGGTGTGGTCATGATTAGGAAAGCCCCAGGGGTTTCTGACACAGAAGAATGAAGAAATTGCTTCTTGCATTCTGTGACTGTGAGGAACTTTTGGCTTTAAGGGGATGGCTCTGCAAAAAAAGTGGTGGGAAAAGCTAGACCAAATTGTAACGCCTATTGGTCCTATCTTCTCTTTGCAAATGATTCGTTTCTGATCAAAGGGCGACGATGATTTTAAAGTTTTTTTTGTTGTTGCCATGTTTTAACTATTTATCAAAATGTTGCATGATTTTATACTAATCACCATGATAAAGTCATTTTGGATGCTATATGCTGAATATTCTTGCAAGTAATATGTTATGTTCTGATACATCCCGTTCTTTTTGGTTGTTTTATGATTAGTTTGCGACTGGCAAACACCAAATTGAAGTTCCATTGACTGATGGTTTTATTGTCATATAAAAACAAACATCGCTTAAGTTACAACTTCGCAGATAATGTTTTGGTACACTTGCAGCTAGTACCTTTCGAGATGGATTTTAGATTTTTATAATAATATGTTTGTGGGCTTCAGATGATTCGCTATGAATGAGTGAAAGATCCCTTAAAGTGGATATTTTGCAAATGATCCACCTTTAATCAGAATTTCGGTGATCCATTTTCATATGAAAATGTTTAATCTTATCTATAAGATTCAATGCTGAATTGGTCAGTGTTTGGAGTTGTATTTTCATACTGTGGCTACAAGAGTGACACTGGATATGAATTTATTTCCATTGAAAACTTGGCTTTTGACCTTGATATTAAGAGGTAAGTTAACACTTTAATCAACAGAAATCTGCGCTGCTTTCAGTTGCCAACCATCTTGCATTTATACACATATTGCTTTTGGTTATTTTAGCCATTCAAATGGGATATTTCGCATGTCTGCATTAAATGCCGTACATGATTATTCCCTTTATTCTATACTAAGGTTATGAAATTGTTTATTCGTGTTACCCGAAACATATTTTTCCTGTATCTAACATCAAAAACTATAAATAAAATGCTACATTGCAATATGGAATTACAGTGTTTTAACCCTTGGGTTAATGATGTTTGTAAAGCTGACTATGTTTGAGCAATTTGTTCGAGGGGTTCAATCCATTTGTAATTCGCGATCGGCATTTAATCATAATTTGTGCGATTGTTTGTACAATTGCAATATAATCACAAAATAATGACATGTCATCAAACTGCTCATGAACTACAAGGTCAAACATCAAATTGCATTTTGGGTTTTTCATGATCGCATATGTAAGCCTGCTTTATTTTTTATATGATTTGCATTTTTATTTTTTATATATAACAATACACTTTTTAAAAGCAAATTGGCGTTATGATATTTCATCGGCCAGTTGCAATCGCTGCATTTATTGTAAACATGTTAAGAAATGTATAAGTTAACTGATTTCGCTTCGTTAACTGAAATTTACTCTAATTTCTGCCTTTGCGGCGAAAAAAAATCCGCTGGACGATAAATCCATCCTTAAAAGTTGGATAATATTTTAGTTGGTATAAATTAGCCCAATTCATTTTTGCTCATAGTGCAAACACTAAAAAAGAACAGATTAGCTCTCGAAGAAGTGTTCATGACTTATTTTTTGTCCCAGCGTCTGAGTGTGTCGTAATGCCACCCTTACTTGTCTCTTGGAAGCACTGTATCAGTTATTGCAACATAACAGTTTATTAAATTAGATTTTTATAATATTTGTGTAACACATTTAGATATGGTATGGAATCAGAAAGCGATTCATGGCAACAATGTGTACACTTTTCAAGAATTTGCCCCATCCCCTTGCATATGTGGCAACCTGTATATGAGAGCCGAGAGGCGCTGGATATATGATGCATTCGGCCATGCAGAATGTTAATATTTATTTATATTCAATAATAAACAAGCAGAAGAGTCAGCATACCAGCTGGAATAGTATTTACTCAATTCAATATCCTGTCTTTGTGTTTGTCTTGATTACACATTTCGCGGGTATTGCGCGCAGCTGTGTTATTAAGGGAAGTCGCGCCCGTGTTTACAATTTTTGAATATGACCAGTCCCATGCAACAGGGGAGTGGCCTTACAGAGACAATATGTTACTACCCGGCTGGCAAGACGTTGTCAAGATGTCGAAAGTGTAATATTTTGCGTGTTGTTTGTAAAGAGTAGCTGAACGTTCATTTTCATGGTAGATATTTAAAACCGTATGGAGCTGCGTCTATCGACATAAGATTGATATAATTCGATATCATAATAACTTGCAATTTTTTTGGAACCATCAGCGATAAGACAACGAGCTTTAATGCACTTCTATGTGCATACAATTAAGAAAACATAGGTCAACATTATTTGTTATAAAATGAAGCCCTGTGTCACGTCCAATGTGACCAGGCTTAACTACTTTCATTAATATTTGGCATAGCTTTCTTAATTCCCATTTAATTATTTTTTGTCAACCCCTAAAGGCGCGCGCCCACTGACACGAGTACGAGTACGAGAACGAGAACGAGAACGAATACGAATGCAAGAAGAAAATTGGACGTTGTTTGCAATGTTTGACAAGTATGTGTGTTGTTATTTAAAAAACACATACCTTATATAGAAGAGCACCCCCCCCCCGAGGTGTTCCTGAAAAAGGTTGTTCTTTTGAAAATTGATCTAGCTACACAGTTTCGAAAAATGCGATTTAGCTACAAGAATAAATGGAACAGTTTTTTCAATAACTTTCTCTTTTCTTGCAAATCCAATCTAAAATATTTTTAATCAAAATCATATAGCTAGGTGTTCTAAATAGAAATGATAGCAAAAATGTGTATAACATAACACTATTTCAAATAAATTTCACAAAAGGTGTTCCTCGCCGGATTCTAGCTGCCTAGATGAGCGCAATGAGACCAGCTAGCTACAACAATAGGAGCACCTTTTGCAAAAATTGTTCTTCTAGATTTGATTAATTATTGTATATTTCAATGTATCAATTGGTTTGATGCTCAAATTAACACTTTCTGAAAATTAAGTCGTGGGGTGTCCTTCTTTTATACGGCTTTCAACCAATAACTTTAACTAACTTACTTGTCAAACATTGCAACCAACGTCCAAATTTCTTCTCGCATTCGTATTCGTTCTCGTTCTCGTACTCGTACTCGTGTCAGTGGGCGCGCGCCTTAAGGCGGACTTCGTCGTATTCTATATATTTCAGCAATCACCAGCGAGAATCATATTTCCCTTGTAAAAATGAAAATTGAATTTGCCGCATTACCCTGGAAACGCATATGTAACATTGGAGACCCATAACAACCTGTCGTAAATAACCTCCAAACTTGAGCACCGTTCTTTGTTGCTAAGTCATCATAATTAAACATGGGATCATATGATACTTTAGGATTTACGTCAGTAGAGTATATTACAGTGTGCGTGAATTATGTACCCGAAACCGTATTTCATTTAGTGATCACATTGAAAGTAAGAAAACTCATTCATAAGTATTCAAAGATAAGTTTCATTAAAGTTTCTTAATCATTTATGCTTGGGGGTACACAATACGGTTTTGTATTATTAAAAGAGATGACAAACTTGATCAAAGCTTTGCGCAACATTCATTAAATGCTCATATTTCAAGAATATGAGCATATGCCTGTAACCAATGGGTGTTTTGTATTGGGTGCACTATAAACATAGTGCCCTGTTGTGTGTAACTTATTGTTTTGGCGAGATATTTTGGTTTGATGGATTTCGATGAGTGGTTGTTATACCAGGACAGACAATTTTAAAAAGTACAAATTGTTATTTAGTTTTTAAATGTGTAAGAACATGCTATGATTGCAATTTGAATGACACATTTCACTGTGATGCGGTTTCGCCTAAGGTTCATTGCAATGTTAAATTTACCGAGTTTCGATGAAGCAAATTATTTATATTTCATGCCTCAGTTAAAATAAATATGATCCGAAAATTAGCATAGTGGTTAAACTATCAAATTATTCATTTGTCAAAATGCATGGTAAATTGTTGACAATCTCTGAAAGTGTTCAAGTTGAAATAAAATCAAAATAATCGGAAATAAAATTACCGAAACAAGCATTTGTTTGAACATCAATATTTTGTAGATTTATTTTCATATTTTGTTGGTACACTTCCAGTGGTTGTCTCGATATGTGTTGCAAAATAACCTTGCAGATTTATTTGTTATGATAAAACAGACATACAAGGAGGAAGGTTCATGAAGCTGTTACATATTTAACATTCCTGTCTTAACCCGTAAGCGATTATTCTTTTATAATCGGTCAATCACCTTACGCTCGACATATTTTTGAAACGACAAAGTATTTTTGAACCCGCCAAGTCACTTCGCACTAAGGAAGTGATTAACAAAGAACATGCCCTGAATGCAATCTCTACTTCGTGGTTCTATTATATAGTTCCGGAGTGACCCTTGCCCGAAAGCTTAAATGAGCCAGCAGCAATGGTGGTGCTATAAAGAGGGGCACTCAACGATTATTTTTATGATTTTCATCAAAATGTTTATTCTGAAGTTGCAAGCAAGTAACCCAGAAAATATCCTACCAGAATAAAGATTCTACAAATTCAAATGTGTATTAGGTTATTTCCTCACAGATTCGCTTACAGAGACTATATTTAGATACATATGCATTGATTGATATATTAACAAATATAATCTTAGAGTAAAATAATCGTTTCGATATTTTGTTTTGTTCTGTTCGGAAAAAAAATGCAAGCAAGGAAGAGCTGCTGCAAGAATAAACATTTACCCGAATAAATCGTTGAGTGCCCTCATATAAAGTTAATCGTGACGATAGTTAAACTGGAACTAATCAAATATTAAGTATGAATATTCTGATTTTATAAGTCAATATTACCATAACGTGTTTAATGGATTTACGAATGTATATAATCCAACGTATCAAAATGAGTTTGATGAAATATATATTCGAGTCGGTTTTGCCACTCATAACTCAAGCCAAGTATTACTACTATCTACTTGAGGAGTGCTTCCATTATGCATGAGGTTCAAGCTCTTTTGCACAATGCCTTTTACTACATAATGCCTTCACAATATCTTGCTGACCTGGCTTCAGGATCGCTTTGGCTTTTAACCTAAAAGAGGGCATATTCCTGAGAAAATGGTGCAAGTTACTTAACATATAATGGAACCCAATGGCTATATGATTTTCGTATGTATGATTTTAGGAAGACACCGGAGAAAATGTTATAGTTAGATGCAACATGTTCCCTCTGTGTCAACTGACTAATATAATAGAAACCACATTTTGTTTTGAAAAGATGTTCATTAAAAGATTATGAATTACGCTGATTGTGTAACACTCGTAAAACGTCATAGCATAGTTCCTATGACAGTTCATGGCGATGTTGAAACCTAATTTTCTATCTCAAACTGGTTTTAAACACTCTGCCGATGCATAAGCTTTACATTAATTTACAATAACAATTTTGGTTAACGGTCATCTACATATTTGCGTTTGCAGTTTTACTGTATCCGCATATGCGCTGTTTGCAATATATATATATGCGCGTCTGAATGCGAAAGTATTTGGGCCGTTGGTTCAAGATCCGTAATGACGTGAGGTATAGTTTGCGTTATAAATATAAACCGCTCACTTGGCGAAATTATGCGGTTGAGCCCTTTTTTCTTAACGGCTTAAGAAAATAAAGAGCTCGGTTTATAGTTTCAAAACGGTTTGATTGTTTCTACGGAAATGTAGACGCCAAAGCACGAATGTTTGATGATACACCAGGTATCTTGTTTATATATGCTCTATACATACAATACTTAAAAGTTGTTCCAAGCATAGCCAAACAGCAACTATACCATCTTTTCTCCACAAACACACAGACTAATTTCTCCCCAATTCGATAAAAGTTTATAGAGTCTATGCAGAGTCACATGAGATAATGCCGAGACATACGGTAGAAAGACAACCAGAGAAGCTTCTCAAGTCACTGAGGTGTATCAGTTGCTCCGGACATGGCACTGGGTCGCAATAGGAATCCTAATCAGTTCACTGAAAATAAAGAATACCAAACGAACGGCCGGTTGTAGTTCACGGTGTAAGGGCCTGGCCACATTGGAAGCTTTTACTTGCTTTTATTTCCTAACAAAGCTGTCTTCCAATGTATTCCTTATGGGAAACTAAAAAAGCGAGTTAGAGCTACCTAACAGTTCGCTGTTTTTGGTTTCCCATAAGGAATACATTGGAAGACAGCTTTGTTAGGAAATAAAAGCGAGTAAAAGCTTCCAATGTGGCCAGGCCCTAAGCGCCAAGCCGTGAAAATCCGTGTTTCTCATCAGTTGGTCTGTGTGAATAATATAAATATTCGTGGGTTTACAACAATCATTGTTAAATTGCCGTTTATTGTCTCTGGAAGGAAAATGAAGCAGCGCTCAGGCTTGACACAAACGCTGCTTGGGGCCAACACCATATGGTGAGCAAGAATATTGAAACTAATAAAATAATGCCTTTGTAATTCGTTATTCAATGACACCACAGGCTCGACTGATGATTCCTGGGCTTTTGACCCACATCGAAAATTGCAACTATTTATTGAATTTTAGATCAATCAGATTATTGTATCGAAGTTATATAAGATTTTTTTTGGCCAAAAACTAAAAAATAAAATCTATAATATACTTAATTTGTATTATATGCAAATATATTTCAATTGAAGCAATAAAATGTATATTTGAAATTAATGTTAAGACATGCATATTCTGAATTAATGTTCAATAAATTATATTATGTTTTAAATCAAAAGACAACAAAAAATCACATGCCAGTGACAGACATTAATTTAATTGAATTGTTGTCTTGACTCTTTTTGCTGGTACCACCAAATTGAAAAGCACTGCATATAAATAGTCAGCCATAAATAACTTAATTGCGGTGTTGTTAGCAAGGAATGTCAAAAAGTGTTAAGTAATATTCCTTTCAAGTGCCGGACCCCCAAAAACAGTTTGGGTGGAAATTGTCTAAGCAGGTTAATAGAATCGTATGAATGACAAGTACCGTGGGTCACACAAGCAGACAGTGCTAAGAAGCAATAAGATTCCCCGCAAATGAATCTCACCGCCGCTTTTCTCTTCTTGTATTTGAGATTGCGGAAAGGGAGAGGGGCTTTTTAGTGTCACCCAAACCAGAAACAGAACAACGTAATGAAAAACGTTTTTCGGCGGGGGGATCGCAGCAAGTCGTTTGTGAAATTGCCTTTTTTATGACATTCAAATGAAAACACGGCGAAAAGCGGGTTAGTGCGTCGTCGTAGTAATAACGTCACAAAAAAAAAGAACCCGATTCGGGAGTCAAGTGCCTTTTCATTTGCTCTCTACACCTGCCGAGCAAGGACGATGCCTTTCCATTTTCTACCGATAGGGGTCGTTATAGAGCCAGGGTCATATGCGAGGGGTGGGGGAAAGAGAGAGGGAACCGGATAACTTGGGCCTCGGCTGGGTGGTTCAGGGCTAATTACTACAAGATTGCTCCTGCTGCAGTCACCGCGCCCCCTTCTTCTGTGTTATCGTGAATTATTTATGCTTTGCTTGAGTAGGTGACTTTAAACGGGACAAGGAATAATAAACAAGGGGAAACAATTATAGTTCATTGACAAGCTGCTCATTGATGGAAGGTTGAAGATTGAGTTGTACTTGACCAACTTATTCATGAATAAAGCATATCGTGCATGAAATGGATAATTTATTTCTTTATGGATTTGTATGCAGATTTAGTGTCGGGTTGGGGAGTACAGTTGTGTTTATTATATATTTTTACATTTCGGGTGCTTTCGGTGCGATAGGTAAGCTGCTTTTCTACTATTCTTGAATTCAAGTCACAAATAATAAAATAAGAAATAAAAAGACAAGCAAAATACTTTTTAATAAACTTTTGAAATAGTAATAATCAAAATGGCAATTTAGCGAATGCTTCATTTAAATGCGTAAATGTACTATTAAAGATACGAATTTATAATAAGCTGGTGTATGTGTATGCTGATTTTCAAATGTTTTATTCAATCTTATGTTCTATCAGCCCGATGATTTTAAAGAAATCGACGGTTTTAGTTAAACTATTCAGCAGACAATGTTAAAATCTACATTAATGAAGAACAGATGCACGAGCCTTTCATCAAATAAAACAAAATGTTCCTTGTACGAAATCAAAGAGTATCTAATGTAGAAAACATACTTCGGTATTCAAAAGCTTAGATAAATTATATTTTTGCCAACAGACTTGGATGTTTAAAAAAACCTTTACTTGAAACCTTTTTGGATAAGATCCGTCCTAAACCTGTTATTTTGGAGATTAAGATCAGTGTTCCCTCCAACATACCTAGGCAGGTACACGAAGCTGCAAAGCATCATTTAAGATGACAAATGGTTTATTGAAGAGCACATCACGAGCGTTTCCCCTCAAAGGTGTTCCTCACCAAATTCCAACTGGCTTGGAAATTTTGAGAACATACTTTCTAGCTTTGAGATTTGAGCAATTTGAGGAAAACCTTTTTTTATATAATAGGTAGTGAGAATAATTACTTCGAAATAGATTCAACTTGCCTGCAATTGCAAGATATAATATGTAATTAAGTTTAACAACTTAAAAAAATATGTCGTGGGGTGCCCTTAGTTATTGAAATTCCCTTTCTTGTAAACGCCCATACATGCCGCTACTAAAACGAATGCGAACGCGAACACGAATGGAAATTATCATTCGTGCAAGCCAATTGAAGCGAACAATAAATATCTAATAACTCGCTCAGCTATTTTCTTAGTTCTAAGAAAATAGCTGAGCGAGTTATTAGATATTTATTGTATGCAGTTGGACATGTCAACTCATTAAAAATTATTTTGCACCGGGAAAAATATGTTATTATAAGAACATCTGATAATCTACAAAAAACCTATTATTACCTTTCATATTTTGAACAATTCAAACAATATTTGATATCATGCATTCAATATCCGTCATTAAAACCCTTTATCGAATTAGTATCTTAAATAGAAACATATTTGGTTGACTTGCTTCTGAGTAAATACAATTCAACAGTTTGTATCAAATGTGTCTGTATTCTAAACCCAATCAGGTGATTTTGGCACATTTGCGAGTGATTGAAAAAATAAAAACATGTTAGAAAATAATTTTCATTTGCATAATTCAACAAATATTTACATTTGCATCTTAGGATGCAAATGTAATGCCTGATATATTTCAATAAAGCTTTATCTTATCTAAAACTGTTATATCATGAACAAGACGCAATAATTATTTAATGAGCCGTATATAATGCTAATATATAGTCTATTACAACTTTTTAAAATATAAACTGTTATAAAGCTTTAACTTCAAAGATACAAAACCTGAAGTATATACATTCATGTATAAAAAGGAAATAATTAATATCAAGAAAAACTACTTTTAATTATATTTCTTTCAAAATGCACTTTAATTATTCTATGATCCCTTGAATTTTCCTACTCAGTAAAGGGCAGTCATATAAACGTTAATTTGCTTACATATCGTATTGGTTGATACCTAGCCGAACTATGAAATTGGGCCGATCCCATCGATAATTAACGTCCCGGTGATATTGTTTTAAAAACGCCAGCTTACCATGTTGTCTTATGGAATGGTTCGCAATAGGGTGGACATGAACATTTATTAGGCAGTGGCTACATAAACTATGCGATTCAATCGCACGGTATGAGCTTCATTGCTTTCTTTGTTTATGAAATTCCAAAGATCATCGCTTCTTGTGATTTAACATAAATCAAAGAAAACCGTGAAAATCGTACAAGTCTTATTGACGTCGCCTGTTTATTCGTACTGCCGACGTATACACATCGTTTTATGGCATTGTTCAGATCACTTCATTCTTTAAGTGAACTCAAACTGTTATGCAATCGATTATAATGTTAATATCAAAATACCCTAAACGCCATGATACCATTATTGATATATCTTCGTAGACATATAAATCTAAATGAATAGATTAAGGAGTGGTATCTATTCTTACAGAAAACTTAGCGTGTTGTGATATTTCTGACGTCAGATACCCTGAACGATTGACCTCACTACTTCATTTAACGATGTCAAGGTTATATTAGTGGCCAAGGATATGTGTTGGGTCAGATATGTCTCAATAGAATGCAGAAGCTCCTCCAAAATTCAATCTACTACTAGCGTAGCTGTTGGTCATGACGTCGGCGACGCGAACGTATATAACGCATAACGTGACGTGACATTATTATACGGTTTTTAAAAACATGACATATCTATATTTACGTAAGACTTTGCTAAAGGGCGTTTCAATATATTCATTATTAAGGTTTTGCAATTTATAATAGTTTAAACTTAATCAGAATCACTTAAATATACACATTGATAATACCAATGTGTATGTTTATTCCTGTATAAAAAACCGGAACGCAAGCCATTTCCTAGCTTTTAAAAAGGAAGCATTTATTAATCTCATATGCGACAGTTCTCTCAACACTCAAATCCCATCCTTCAGTACCGTGACAAATTAAATAATTACAGAAAAACCCAGATGACAAAATGATAAGAAATGCGGTGCCAATAAACCTGATTAGTCGGTCGGGCCTCTGGTTTAACTAGGGTGGGAGGAGACACTCAGATTGAGTTTTTCCTCCCACCCTCACCCCCACAAAGAGCAGATTCATGTCAAGACGCGATAAGTCAGGGCGGCGTGTCATATAATATTCCGCTAATGCATCACACTCCACAGTTAGTTAAGCTCTCATATCAATCAGTGTTTTAGGCTCTGCCGCTTGTAATAAAACCCCGTTGGCGCAGTTGCTGGCAGAGACTTGAAGGAGCGAATGTAAAAAACAGGGTGCCCCAAGTAGAGGTATAATTTTTTCGGCATCACAACCCTCTTTGAGGGGGTGCCATAGGTTTGACTCATAGCTTTTGACACTGGCACGGGATGGGTTGTCTGTGATTTTTATCGGTTTCGGATTTCGTATAAATTCTGCGAAACACATTAGGGATATGCTCTTATGTCGAAATAAACATAAAATTGTCGCTCTTAGAGTGGTTCTGATTCATCTGCAAACATATGCAGGATAACGCACAGAGTCATTAGTTAGAATCTTGTTTTTCTATTAATAGCCGCGTCGAGAATAAGTAGATCCTTTCTTATGCATCTTATGCAATCTGAAAGCATCGAGCTATATATTAAAGACATTAATCATAATACATGTCAGATTCCAAGCTTTCCACTCTTGCTCCTACTCGTATTTTTATCCGATATGAAAATGAGAATCAGTACCATTTCGTGGACAGCATGAATATTACAAATATATTTATTTCGATAAAAAACACATAAAATCTATCTATACAGGAACCATCCATTTTTTCTGGACACATTTGAATTGTTGGACTTATAAATAATAGTTTATCTGGAATTATAAACTGGAACTCATTTACAAACTAAAACGAGATCAAAGTGCACAACTTAAAAGAACTTATTAACATTCAGAAATCATTTTGGATAACAACTACATTGGTCCAGAAAAAGAATGTGCAAGCACATTGGGTAAATATTTGATCAATGCTGGTTTGTTTTCCATCATTTTAAAGACGATTGCTTATTCAACGTGCTTCTATCATAAGCTACAACTACCAGATATGCATTTAAAGTAATGAATAAAGAATCCATGTCAATAAAAATGTCCCCCGGTTAGATCATGACCGAGAAAGATGTATCCAAATAAATTGTCCTTGTTTTCCATTAGCGACGAAAGTCTACATGTATTTAATATACGGAAACTGGTTGACTTGTAATGTATATATAGTGTAATATTTTAACACCTTTGTCAAAATTAAGTCTGGATTACATGATATTTTGTGTTTGTGGACATGGTTCGGCGACCTTAAAATAACATATTAGTGCCACTACATACATTTTACTCAATTATTCGGGTTGAACTTACTACGTCGTTCGCAATACGTCAACAAATTTATTTATAATCCATAATGACATTAAGATGCAAGAAATAAAAAGCATGCGATTCAAAAGTCTATTCATTATTTGATTCAATTTATTATTAAATTTTAGAGTAAATGTGTTTAGAATGATATGAAGTTATTGTGAAAGACTGTTAATTAAATGCATGAATTTTTATTAAATTGAACATTTTAACTTAATTTTACGTGTAATTATTTAAATATTTTATGAAAATCGCAAAATCTACCCTCTGAATGAACACCTTAAACACTTACCTTATATGCGGCATGATAAATAACGAAGCAAAATAAAACACATTCTTTAACGGACAAATTAAACTCACCAACGATACACGATACAACACGACGAACAATACAAACTATCCGATATAAAAACGCAAATATCTTGACTGTATTAATATCTGATCTGAACTGGGTAAAAGATACACTATAACCGATACATAGTTTAACGATGAAAATAACGAAATTTGGACACGCATGGATACGGATACATATTCAACCTCAAATTTGAATACCGATTTTGCAAGTTACAATTTCAGTTTGATTTTATTGAAAACACATTTTGTAACGAAATGGCTCGTAATGTGCTCTTCCCATGCCCGGGAAATGTCGATTTTGATCTTGCAGGCAGTGATGGTTTTCTATAACGCCAAACTTTAAAGTTTCAATTTAAAATTAGGCGTAACAAATTAAATAAGTTCCTCAGGACCCTTACCAAAATGGTAATTGGTCCACTGGATAGGGAAAACTATTAAATAATGTCCGCGCCTTTCGGACCTAGGAATAACTATATACCATTCCCCTTGGTCAATAACCATGTTGGTAAGGACCCTTTATGCACAATATTCTTATTATTTGGGCCCCGCGGGAAATCATTGAATATTGAGTGGCTATTGGTTGATTATCGATTGCTTGTGATCAAACAGCGGAAACGGAAGGCGACGTGGGCTACGAGTACAATGAATACTACAATGGATTCTTCGAAGACGTCGTCGAAACAGGTATATGTAAGGGCTTAATTGACTATAATGGACGCCTTCTCTATCTTTATCCCTAAGAAACCGCGTTTCGAATGCATTCCTTGTGGGAAACCCTTGTTGCGTTTTTTCTAAGCCAATTGTATTAGTTTTCGGGTTTCCCGTAAGGAATGCATTGGTATATTGATGAAAAATGCGTAAAGTTTCTAATGTGGCCAAGTCTTTCACAATGTGATGGAAGAACATATAGGAAGTTGTATTTGTTCTAGTGTAACGCAGAGTTTAAGGAAATATGAGTGGATCCAGAAAATAAATAAAATGCTGTTGGTATTTTGTTTCACGAATTTTTATGATTTTGATGTAATATTAGATGTTTATTACTTTTGTTAAAAAACAAATAGGGTACTTTTTGCGAGATAAAAATAATACAATATCAGGTTTATCCTAAAGTCTTATGATATTCTACTAAGAAATCCTCCCAAGTATTGTGCTTTATCCTTGGATGAAGGACCTTTTCGCAAAGATTTTGATATCTATTAGATAATCAAAAGACCAAACTAAAAAACATGTAGGTAGCGGGCTAATCCCGGGATAATCTCGGGCACCAGCGTCCCACCTGG
>LQRL01121256.1:4236-18751 GCA_001703475.1 Hydroides elegans
GACAACTCCCCATGGACAATTCCCCCTGCAGGAAAATTTCCCCCTGCGCAATTCTCAAAGAAAATAACTAATAAATATATGACCGGTTCCAAAGCTCCAGATTGAATCTTAGACTAGGTCGGGTATTATTAGGGCTAATCCGAGACTGAAATATCCAAGACTAGGATTAATCTAGGATTAATGTTAGATTATTTTTCCGTTTTAAACCCTTCAATAAACCTTAGATAAATGAATATAGGAATAATCTTAGATCATGGGTGTATACGTCGGGGCTTTATGAATACGCTTTTACTAAAGATCAATAATATGTGTGAAATACAACCATGTGATTAAAAAGGCATTATATTAGACTACCCCAGAATGTTTTGATGACCATTGACCTGTTATACTTGTAATTGTTTTCTTATATTAATGTGCTAGTCTATTGGTTGTGTATTGAGGGTGTATATATGGAATGACTTTCTGTATTTCGATCTCATTTTGCATTATTTTGTATCGTTGGTAAAGTTATATGTTTTGTCTGAATTGGCGCTATAAGGATAGATTAAAAATGAACTATTTACCGTTAGAGAAGAATGTTTCATTTGAAAAAGTGGAGAAACACTTGCAAAAAACATTGAAAAGAAAAACAAAATGTGGACTGAAATTTATACAGAATTTAATGCCGTTCAAGGCACTTATACAAGAACGGAAAAACAGCTCCGTCTGCTCTGGAAAAACATGAAAGCTAAAGCCAAAAAATACGCCAATAAAAGCTAAAGCCAATAAAATGAGAAAAAACAAGTAAAAAAAAACTGGTGGGGGCTCCTTGGAAAACAAAATAGATGAATTGCGCCTCAAAATTATAAATTTATTGCCACAGCAGATGTATGGATTGCACAATGAATATGATGACGACAACGTAAGTTTCATTATATTATTTTGACATTTTCTAATACCCGTTTGGCCAGAGTGGTGCCATGTTGTTTTTGTAAGGTGACGTCCAAAATACGTTATAATTTGGGCCCATTTGAAAACAAATACCGCACGTCCTTTAACGTCCCAACGTCGGATAATTCCTATATCCACGACAAAACCGGACGTTAAGAAATTACAATTACCCTTCTTGACGACGTTGCTTGATGGCCGAGTGGGTATGTAAAAAAGCAAAAGAAAAATACAGCGTAGCATGTTATACTGGAATTTTATTAGCATCACTCAATTTAAAGCAGGTTTTTTTCTTATATACAATTTATGTAACGGAGTAATTATTGCTGCTCATCAATAACTCTTCGTTTACACAGTTTAACTATGCTTCTTATAATAACTATGTAGCCTTATTACAAACACATTTTTTTCTCGCTTTTTTTATCAGACCAATGAGGAGGTAGGGATTAAGGAGGATCAACCGGTAAATCTCTCCGTGCCAGAACAAGGTGCATCTACGTCTTCTGCAAACATGACGATACCATCAAAATCCGAATCACCTCCGGAACCGAGCGGGACTACACAAGCCGATGTCCCGTCTACCAATCCAAGATCAAGGCCATCCCTTCGCAAAACCCTGGCTTCAGCCGGAGGGCTCGCGAATGGCAATCTGACGGACAAGTCAAAACAAGATATAGACAATAGGTCTGAAATGCTGAAATACGCTAGAGAATTACATTATGAAAAATGAAAACGCAAAAGTTAAAACAAGAAGCGCTTGAGCTTAAAAAGATGAAGCTTCAACTAGAAATAAATTCACTCCATGGCTATTAAGTTGCCGTTGTTTCCACAGACTATACAGAAACGGATGATTGAAGTAACAATGCGAAATAAAAAATGGATAAGTGAGAATTTCATTAAGAAATTTTATAAATATAAGATTAAATAAAATATAGATTATGAAATATGATGTTTTGTATTTATTGCAACGGTGCATTACCATACATGAAATACCTTTAATTTTCATCTAAAAGTTCAATCATCCTGTTTCTCTGTGCGGTCCCTCGAACATCGTTGCAGTCTCCCTGCAAAACTGGAATATTCTCAGCATCATTTTGAGCGGGGTCCTTGTTCGGGATGTTTCTTATGCATGCAATGTTGTGTAGCACTGCGCATGCCACTATTACGTTTACCGATGTCTCCAATTTGAGCCTAAGCTTCAAGGATAGACATGGGAATCGCATTTTTCATATTCCAAACAGGCTTTCTATTTCAACCCTAGTTTTGCATTGAACGTAGTTAAAGCGCCTTTGTGCGGGTTAAGGAGCGGTGTCAGTAGGTAAGGCTTCAGTGCCTATACATTGTCACCGACCAGAATTCCATCTATTTCATTATTTTCGAATTTTTCGGAAATAGAACTATTGTCAAATATCCTGCTATCGTGTGTACTGCCTGGCCATCTGGCAACAATAATTCTAATGAGCTAATGAGCATATTTGCGTCATCGATCACTTGTACATTGATTGAATAGAATCCCTTTCTATTACGAAAAAGTTCAGCTTGATCCTTTCCAGGGGACAAGATGGGTACATGCGTACAGTCTATGGCCCCAACAATATTTGGCATGTGTGCGATATTGAAAGATTCGATTTTGACTCGTTCAATTTCATCATCGTGTGGAAAGGTTACGTATTTTGGTTTGAGTGAAGCTATTGCAGCCGAACATTTCTTAATGATTCGACTACATGACGATTTACTCACTCCGAAAACATCACCATCGGTTCGTAAGAAGCATGACAAAGAGTAGAAATGCATTGTTAATAATAACTGATTGAGTACGGGAACAGAATAGATTTTTCCTTGCGGGTCATTAAATTTATTGGTCAATAATATTTCATTCAAAAGATCTGGTGCGATTTGTTTTGGAAATCGAAACCTATTCAAAAATACTTCATTCGAAAAAGATTCCATAGGGTTAAGTCTATCCCTTATTATTCTTCCCGGTCTCTCGTTTAATCCATTATTTTCCATTTCCTCGATTGCATCAATTACTTCTAAATATTCTGCCATTTTTCAATCATATAAACATCTGGCAAAGTTTATTTAATCTAGTATACTCTACAAATGTGTTTAAAAACATGCTTTCATATCTAATAAACTAACAGAACACAGATTATACTTACATGCTTACCTACATCATAATAATCCTTTTATATGATTTCAAAAGTTTACATAAACTCAACCATGAGTAAAGTGTGACATTCATTAAGACACTGTGACATTTTCAAAATCAACATGTGAATAGAAAAATATAATCAAATCATACATTGTTATGTCATCTATTATTATTCCTATAAATATAACAAAAGCAATAAACATTTGAAGTAAAAAAAAACATTTAGAAATGATACCCGACTTAATCTTACTACACCCTAGGAATAATTTTTCAACCTTGGATTGACTGTAATCCATAGGTCTGAAACCCAAAAATATCCTAATCTAAGAATAATCCCCCGATTAGTTCCAGTCTCAGATCAATCTCGAGCTTTGGAACCGGCTAATAAACTTTAACGAGTTTAACAATTATATTCTTTTAAATTAAAAAAAAAACCTAAAAATGAAAAAAAACTATTTGTTTTTGAATTGGGGTTAGTTTACCTCCATCGGCCGTTATTGATTTATTTATAGATAGTACTTGTATAGTGTTTTATAACATGGTATTACATGTTGCTTTCCCAAGGCATTTTACACTAATATTGTAAAATAGTAATGCATCGACATTTTTTAATTTTGGTCGATCCTGATGCTTACTCTGATCGAATTGATACACTTTGCTTCTGTTTTGGCTGGTTCATAATAGACTTGGAATAATAAACGAATTATATGCAATATAACACATTCAAATTAAATTGTTAAATCAAAATATATGACTGAAAAAAAAATGAAGATAGTTTTTTATGCATTCCAATCTTGTAAATGGTTAAATAAGTCTATATTTCAACGTATTCTAATGTAAAAATGCTTTTAATTGCTTTTTCAAATTTTTGAACAACTCAAACATCTTTTTAAAGGGGAATTGTGCAGGGGGGAATAGTCATACGGGTGAATTGTCCAGGTGGTTGTTGTCCGGGGGAATTGTCAAGGGGGAAATTGTCTGGTTCCCGGGTCATTAATCATGCAATATATGAATAGTTTATATAATATACTAGGAAAATACGAAATGCATTACTCTCAAACTGTTTTTGTCCAGTTTTAAATTTAGCTCACTGTTTATTTTTCGATTTATACACCAAGCATACATCATGAGATTAAATATATGTGTTTCAAGGTAGGTTTCTCTTATCACTCAACATATACTATGCTTGCAAAAAAAAAATCGTGATTTAAAATGATTCATTAGTATTTAGGCAATCGCATTAGTGGTTTTGAAATTTCCTTGTCTGGGTTGTGATTCGTGTAAAGCAAGATAGTTTATTGTCAGATAAGGAAGTTCATTCTTATATTATAACCGGAATGCCTTTACATGTCGTTTTATTCATAATGCGATATACATTTATATGCACATAAAACTAAATGTACATGCGCCATATCTAGCATAATTCTAAAGCCATCATAGAATCGTTATCGTTATCACTATCGCTATCATTACAAATAGTCATAGTTAAAATCTTTATTATGCTAGAATGTCTCCAATTTCATTATAGGATAGGATATAAAAAAGAAAATTGAGATATAAGTAAAAATGGTTAAATACAAGGCAAATGAAACTCCGTTGATAAAGATCCGGATAATTCTTATATATGTGTTTATGTCAACAAGTATCGCATTTTGCCGAGGTAAAACTTATGACTTCATGTATGTTATGTGGTACTCGAGCGAAACCTAATTTTTATACATACACATGCGACGTATAAAACGTTTAGAATAATTAATTCCGAAGTTTGCTGCGATTAACATTTAATTTTTGATTGTTTAAATCAAATTGTTTATGTGATTGTTTATTAAATATTGTTAAAAAGTCAACCGTGAAACACTATTGAATATTGCAGCTACCAGTTGCCAACAAGAACCAGATGTGTTTATCGCCACAAATGAAAACGATGTATTTGATGGTGAGTCGCTTGTTGCTACTATGATAACACACTAAGTGAATCTAAATATATTTTAATTAAGATTAAAGAACTTAGTTATGTTGCATAACATTAAAAGAAATGGCATTTTTACCATCGATAGCTTTGTCCACGTACGATTTCGTTGTGACGTTGTGATGAGTATAAATTGTTGTTTATACGTCCAAAATTTTAGAACATACCCCTCAATATACATGCATATACTATATATACTATGCTGTATAGTGAATTTATAGTGTTAAAACAGAAGATGTATATTGCATCGCATAACATACATGCAAACATAATTTATTTATCGAATATTATTTTAGGCAATCTGTGGAATTTTAGGGCAAATTTCAGCGTATGTTGACCATGCTTGGACATTTTTGGCATCGTTACATTCGCTGAGTGAAACAGTGAATGTTGACATTGACTGAAAAAAAATAGCGAATATCATGATATTCGGTTTTCACAGATTGACTACAACATATATACCAAGGTGTTTGAATTTTTCAGTTCACAAAAACTATCTCAACATTTTAAGAAAATGTTCTCATACTCAGGTAGTTGTTCCCCAATAACGTTCCCATGCAATGGGACACATCCAGTAATCGGGGACTGTAGTGCTTTCTATCTTTGTGACCATCGCATAATACACAAGCAGTGCTGTTCCGGGGGAACATCATACGATTTCACGGCTGCGACATGCATAGACGCGTTCCATGCGAACTGCACCTGTCCAATGAGAGGAACACCGGAATCACCAAAATCGAAAGGTATGTTCTGCATGTTAATGTTATGGCATATATGAGTTCAATAACGAGCTGTTATCTGATTTTTTAAAAAGGAAGCCAATTTAACCACAATCAATATACAATGTAGTCTTTTTTTGGAAAATAGCAGATTTTTTATCAATTCATCATGCAGAGAAAGACGCATCATCGAAAGAGAATTCATCAAATGCTACATTAATTGCAATTCCAATCATCGGTGTTGCAATCCTCGTGTGTGTGATTCTTATATTGCTGTTCTTTTGGAGGAAATACAGACATAAGAAACAGTAGGTTTTTGTTTAACCGCTATCCGAAACAAAGAAGTAATATAACGAAATAAGCATTGATTTTAATTGTTATTCTCTGTGTCATTTGATATTCTTAAAGTAGTTATTGTCTAGTAGAACTATTTTCGAATAGCCTATAGCCATTAACAATAATAAAGATGATTGTATAAATGTTAATATTATGCATTATGTTTAAAATACTAATTCTTTTATTTAGTTTTTTTTTCAACAAACACACACACAACGAGATACACACATGAACAATTTGTTACATTGATAAACAATTATATAATATTTATATTAAATTCTTATTCAACAGAGATAAGACTGAGGAAGCTGTGACGAACATGCATAATCCAGTTTATAACGGATCCGCCACAGTCGAGAGAGAAGATAGCCATGGAGCAGTCGAAACAGAAGGTCAAGTCGAATATGATTTTATTGCAGATAACACGGTAAGTTAAAAATTGAAACACACGTCGATATTGAAGAAACTCTTATTAAGTGTTGATATACTGATCTATAAAATGCATACAAATCATGTCATTTTCAGTATCATGATACATCCGCATGGAAGACCTTTACCTTAAATAAATTTTCGCTCAATCGCGACCGCCATCTCAAAATACATTCACGACGTCGCAACGACACTCGCGCTTTGGCGAAAGCATTCACGGATTAACGAGAACTCAATCCTTGCGGGCATTGATATCCCAGAAATCTTACGTTACATTCGTAAAAGTGAGTGCCATGCTAACTCACTTGATTCGACAATCCCATTAGATAAACAGAAATAACCTTTTACATACAGTAGAAGTTCCTTAACTCGAATTGCTCGAGACCTCTAGTCAATAGTAGTTAATGAGCCTTAAGCATTAAAGAGGGGGAATTAGATATCACCCCAGGTAAACCGAGAATTCGAGAGAACGTTACTCGAATAAACGAGTTTCCACTGTATCATAACATGCGAATCTATGTAACGCACCTACATAGATTGGATGTAAACCTGAAGTCAAAATAACCATGAACTTTTCTACTCAATCTGACACGTATAACAGGTGTCGTAATGCTAACAGGATGGTCAAGCAAGCTTACATCTGAATTACCATTTATTTATCTTATTTATCAAAAATGGTACTTTAGTTATACAAAATAATAAATAAAATTAATATGAAATATTGTATAAAAAAGAATGTTGAAGCGTACCAAGCCTGTATAATTACTTTTAATTTCAGCTTGGTAAGCTCCCCAGTGCACATACTCAAACGCATACGGAGACTTCGCCGCCATTGCCTCCCGAACGTCGGACAGAAAATGACGTCAATGTTTACGACAATAAAACAAACGACTATATACATATAAGCGATGATAAATAGCATTGCTTCTCGAATTGAAGCAATTATTTGAAAAACTGATTCCAAAATGTGAATGACTAGTTCGCTTTATAGCTTCAGAATGTTGAATTACCACATATGTCGAACCTTTTAATGGTCAGTAAGAATAGGCAATGTTCGTTGATGGCAAAGTTTAAATATATTTTAATAATAAAACATGATAATTGTATAAAAATTCCAGTTACCTTGTAAAACTTAGCGATAGCTATAATTTATATGAGATCAAGATATGAGTAATGATATCATAAAAGACTTTTAATGATGATAATAAATGTCCATTAATGTTTATGTTTAGGTTTTTAGGCCCCAACCACAAAAGTTTGGGACCTATAGATTTGGGGTGTCCGTCCGTCTGTCCGTCTGTCCATCCGTCATCGATACTTTTCCATTTTGTATCTTTGTAACGGATGGTCTTAGAGACCTTGGAATATGCTCATATGAAAGGTCTTGGCGTGTAATAGTGCCTTTCGACAGTTTCGGCAAGCTTTGACCACCTTCAGCAATGGCCGAATTTCGTCAAAATGTCCAAACAGGAGTACCCAGCGATTTATTAAGTGAAATATATATTCTGCTGGGAAATCTTCCTTGCTAGCATTTTCACAGAATAGAATAAAAAATGAAATTTTCCATTTTGTTTTATCTCAAGAAATGAGGTCCGTTAATACAATTATTACACAAAATAAACTCAGTTGTGATCAAATTAGGGGTAAAACATGGGAATGTACTAGTTTTTATGGACTTTTAGAGGGCATGAAATATTGAAGAGTATCTTTTTTTGCTGGCAATGTTTTGCTGGCAACGATTTTCGGGCTTCCCTGGCTGGCAAACATAAAATAAAGTTTTCACTTTAAGAAATAATATGTCACCAATTTTAGCTGTAAAGTAATTTGTTTCGTAACAAAATAAGTCATATTACACACTTTAAAAATATTTCGTTGGGTACTCCTGTCCAAAAACAGCGGTTTTCGAAACATGTGCTTTTCCAGACTGTTTCTTTGTAACGGACGGTCGTATAGATGTGGGTCCGTGTTTCATAAATACTTGCTTGTTTAATATCAAGATGATGTTGTTTTCATTCTAAAAATAAAAATTTGATAAGTGTGAGCTGGATATAGTTTAAAACATAAATCTCGCACACTGTATAAGCACTTTAGATACATGAAGATACAACTGGGAATATGTTATTAACAAACATGAATACTTATGATAAGTTATGTCCGAACTGTAACTGTGGCATTCACCAAGTCACAGAATAATTACCTTACATTCATTTCATAGCCGATCCCTAGTCAGAAGAAACAAACAGACATATGGTTCTGTAACAAATAAATCTTAATGAGCTTTCTCCTCCCGTATTCTCCACATAAACTGAGCAATCAGTAGGTAGGAGCATCGAGTAATAAAGGGCCGTTGGCATTTCACTATTCGGTATATTCTGGATAAACAGAACCTCTTGCATCACATGAATAGTTGTTGATTGCATTGATGTAGTCGCTAACTACGTAGAAATCGGTGTTTATATGGAATAAATTGAAAACTAAAATGGCGGAAAAGAGGATAATTGCTTTGGCTATCGATGGCAGTGAGCATGCAGAATACGCTTTCGATTGTAGGTATAATTTTATATAAATATTTTGAAGAAGGTGATCAAAGGTTCAATTTAGAAAAAGCTTTATTATTTATTACATATGAAAGGTGGAACGTTTCCGTGTCATTAGGGAGCGGTTGCATAAAAGTGGCGATTCTTGTTGCCACTTGCGATTTCTACTGTTTTTCTTTGTTTATGAAATCGCAAGGAACGACAGGATTATCGCTCCTTGCGATTCTATATATAGATAGAAGCAGTGAAAATCGCAAGTGGTGACAGCAAAATGCTAATTTAATGTAACCGGTCCATTACACTACGTGGCGACGTCAGTTGACACAATATCTCGATGTCCGAAAATGTCGAGGCGTCGCGGTAAAGTTTGTGTAAAGTTGAAATTAAATGACAAATGGTTGGTTATACACTAGCAACCTAATGACCTGTATAAATTTAAAACATGGTCGATGATAGTTTAAAATGGTCATAAAAGGTGTAATGAGCTAAATTTACCTTTATATATATATATTTCTTTGCAAACATCATACATGTAAGTACCATTTATACTAAATGAAATAGCTCTCCGACTATTTGATAAGAGGTGTCTATCAAATAGATATTTTTGTCTCCAATTTGATAAAATAATTTTTCAAAATTCAATTTACATTTAGACCAAAAGTGTATTTTTTTCTATCCAAGTTTGCTCGGGATATGTGTTACTATATAGCTATAAGATAGCACACGTTTTCATTGTTTAACAGACACCAAAATTGATTATGACGGAGAACTTAATTCTAAGTCAAATGTGTGAGGAAATACACTGAAATCTTTAGTTATCCTTAAAACTAATAATTATACAAAAAATAAGAGCAGTAATTGTTTTGTGACAACTGTTCAAAGTGCTCTTTCGGCAAGACGTTTTTAGGAATGACAAGGACGTTGTCATTTGTTGATATGCCTGGAAATATATGCAAAACGATATTTATCATGTATAATGGGAGCATCAGTGTACAAATGTGCGACGAAGTCGGATATCGGGACGTAGAATGACGCCCATGCTATTGTAATGACTTTATCTTCTGAGTGGGTTTCTTTTTTATTTCAAATTTTCAATTTATGAACTTGGTATTTATATAATGCTGAGAATTTCAAATCAGTTTACGCAATGACATACAGTTCTGTTATCCTATGTTTATCTACGCTAATCTTTATTCTTGGTCATTACCCCCTGGTAGTAATAGTAAACATCCCACTTCATTGTTGTGGATGTTTGGAAGTTGCTGTATATATTGACGTCCATTGAGTAATTGATAAACTACACACAACTGTTATCAAGGTAAGTATGGTCCTTAATCCCAAGAAGAGTTATCATAACGGAGGCGAATAATAACAGTTGAACAACATGGGAAGAGTAATTACCATGTACTACTCGTACACCATTTCAATATGCCACTGCATACTCATGAGGAATCAAAATAATGTAAGGTGGGCTTGACATAGCAATTAAGACCCGTATTATCATTTAAAGATTTGTTTTGTTGACTTTCAAATTTTATTATCATTATCTTAATCCTCATATTTTGCCTTTCAAGTTATAATCACGACCATGTGCAACATTTATACTTATGTTTAGGGTTATTCTAGCAGTGGCGACCTAAATACAACATATTACTTAACAGTTTAATCAAATGCTGTAATCGCATAGAAAGGAATCTTGCTAAACATGTCTTTTGCGCAGGTGGATCCTTTCTTTTAATTATGCATTCATAAAATAAGGATACAATCGTTATGAGAAAAGAAGAGCAACTATTCCGTCATGATATTCGAGCTGTACTTTGTAGTAGCACAACCGAGGAAAGATATTCGAGTTATTTATGAATGTCTTACTTGCTGTAAGGTATTGCGAAATAAATCATTCATCATTGGATTTTTGGTTGGGAACTACTTTATCAATCAACCACATAGTCTATGCGGATAAATAGTTTGCTGATAGTGGCTCTTTCCACCAGAGAGTATGTGGAACTTATAATACGTACATGATGATATACCGAGTCCGGTCAATAAGACTTTCAACTATTACATGAACTAATTAAACAAGACAATGTCAAATTATTGCCTTTTTTAATTGCCCGGTCCGGATAAAGCCAAAGTTATTCCCTCATCGTACTGCTTTGTTTTGTTATATTTCGATCATTACTTATTTCATATTTATCATATTGAGCTGTACTTGTTGACATACTTAGTTTGAAACAAAGAGAAACAGTTATATAAATTCAATGTTGACATGGGATATTTATTTCGTTTTTAACCCAATACATTAGGGTACCATGACTATCTTCATATGAGAGATAATGAAATGGTGGTGTTATATGTCCCAGAAGAATGTGATTTTGGAAAGATACGTAAGTTATTATCATTAATTGAAAATGTAAATATGTTGTTTCCCTATGTTCTTCTACTTGCAAATTTTGCTGATTTCCAATGGTTTGTTGTTATTTCTATATATTAACTGCTAGTTCTCTATGGTGATGTACTGCGACGTTGAAAAAAAGATAATAACATGGACCTATTTGCATACATATACATTGGTCATATATGTCTTATATTTATTTGCTTTCACGTTTAGATTCACTATCTACTCAATTTAAGCTTTCCCCACCTTATCTACTCATTATTGTCTCTTCTAGCGTTATATGCTTAAAAATAAACGTTTGTGTTACGGGTAGACATATACTTCTCGTTTTTTTTGCCCATGATGCCATGGCCTGTTTACAACTCCAGCGGATCCAACTAGCGTGTACCTGTACATGTATATACTATCAAGAACAAGATTGAGGAGGACATTCAGCGAAACATGGCTAGTCGTTTTATTATTAATCAAATTGTATCTTTTTTGCCAGGATAGGTTTTTTTTAAAGTTTTAGGATTAATTCCAACTCCCTCATATCTTTCACTAAGCCGATTCTTGATATATCAAATGAAACTATATGTGATGATATTCCATTTAAAATCCTTAACATTTTTTTTTCAAAAAGTGTTTCACACGTTTATGATTATATGTTTTATTTGATGTGTTTGTTACAGGGCGCGCTGTGGTTTTTTTCCAACCTTTATCCCGACTGACACCCTTATCTCTCAAAATGCTATATTACAATGTTTATACTAAAACAAACTTCATTCTTTTTCTACTACATGCTTATCACAGGGTATGTTCGATACCTGCACCATCCCTGCAATTCGGTGCAATTGATTCATGGTCTGGACAGTTTCAATATTGATAAAGTCCGTGAGTAGACTCTGTTTGAAGCAACATAGACTCTAGGCAGTGATTGTGAGCACGGAATGAGGTTGATGTGCAGTGTATATAGATTCTAGCATATTTGATTATAGTTATAGGATGACATTTTTTATCTCATTCTGTGTCTATATTTTTCTTTTGCATTTTATTATGTTCTGTTTTTGCTTCATATTTGAATTGAGTTTTGCTGTATTGGTTGCTTTCATATTAATTAGACTCTACATATATGCATTTTAGCTTTTGAAAAAAAAGAGATGAGTTTTGAGATTGTTGCATTTCTTAATGTGTGAATGTGCATTAAAAAAAATCATATTCATTATACGTTATTGTTAATCGCTGAAGTACGACGTACTGGAAAACTTCTCTAATAAGATATTAGTAATGGTAAGAGTAAGAGTAAGTTTTGTTTCGATGACTTCTATGCTATGTTTAAAAACTTTATTGTCACAATTTTATATGATAATTTTGGAAATAATCATTCATTAACTCAAATACTTAATAAGAAATATGATAAAATATATTGTGATCGGCACAAATATTTTTAATTTAAAATCTAAAATAGTCTACACAATGTTTGTATACAAGCAACTCACTTTTGAATTTTAAATAAGTTTGTTTTGTTCTTTAGAAAAGGAAATTGCCAAGGGCGGCCCAATGACAGAATCCTTAGAACGCCAATATTCCAGAATCACTGAACTGGAGGAGCGATATAAGAATAAGATGCAAAAAGCAAAGGTATGTTTTAATCATATCATACATATTTTTGGTCGATTTGCTAGGTTTTTTTTAGAGGTTACATTATATCTGAAAGAAATGGATTAAAAGATATATCAAATGGGTAGGATTTGGTCACGTCGATTTTTGTAGAACGTTTTGCGATGATACCAAATTATTTCAAATCGCTTGTGCTAAACCAACCAATGAATGTTTTTTTTTTTTATCACTTATAGGGAATCGTGAACTTGTTCAGTTATTCCCATCATGTTACTACGTGCATCAGTCTACGCGTTATACAAAATACATCAATAATGCACCCTTTCAGACAACAATTACGTATTTTAACTTGCGTCTCAAATACATTCCATTCGTATTTCAGATAAACGGCAACGTTCTCTCGGTCCCCTCGAAGAACGCGGGCCAAGCCATCATCGAGGCCGCTCGGGACGAGGGCGCATTCGCCATTGTTATGGGCACAAGAGGGCGCAATAAGCTCAAGAAAGTGCTCCTGGGATCCGTCAGCGACTACGTTATTAAGCATGCGGACATACCCGTGATTGTGGTTAGAAACAAGCAAGGGAGTCCGTAGTGGATATGTGTTAAGGGTTGTTACGTAGACTGTGTATAAACTGTATAAAGAACTGTGTGTGTGGTGGCTTTTTTCTTAATCCAAAAGACTGAAGGGATGTAAGAAGATAATGTAAAAAAAAAATAACACAATAACACAACCTCATCTCATATAAGCACCTGGCTACAAGAAAACAATTTCATTTATGAAGTTTTGTTGTTGTTATTTTGTAATGCCTTCAAACGATTCTCATTGACAAAATAGTCGTTCTGATTGATATCAATATATATATTTACCAAAGCAACGACATTCTATAAATGCTATATTTTAATAATTCATTTATTTAACTTCAAGTTCAACAGTTTAATATTACATAAAATTGTGTCAAATATAAGTTTCTTTGTGAAATTGACTATCTTGTTTCTTTTCTGACCCCAAGATTTCGCTTTTAGGTAAATCAGCAAGGAATTCATTTTCTGGTTAAATTGTTCATATAAATAAAAGATAAAAATCCTGTATACTTTACAATAAACCGCCAGCAATTGTCATGCATTTTAATTCAATGTTAATAAAAATGATATATAAATAATTGAGGTATCTATGTTTATTTTACCACCATGCAAACACGCATCGTTATTAAAAAATGAATCCTATGTTGATCTTTGAAATAAGCATAAGATGAATGTATGATATTATGTAAAAGTCAAAGGTATATCACGAACCCGTTTTTGCCCTTATACGCTTGACATGAAGATGGCAGTTTTGGATTTCCCGATAAAATCTTCGAGAAAAATCTCTGTTGAATTTAATCATTACCGAACACCACGTCTTTTATATTTTGGGTGATATTTCATCAAATAAGATGATTGAAAATATAA
>LQRL01121264.1:8708-18748 GCA_001703475.1 Hydroides elegans
CAGTAGACTGACCGAGGATAAACAAAATATGAAGCAAATATATGCTTTGAGACATATATTGAATGGTTGTAATGGATTCAACAATACAATTGGTATTTTTATTTCAAGAATATCACAACATGAGACATGTTCATAGTTCCTGAAGCGTTTATTTGCATTCACATGTGGGCGATAATATAAGATATCAAGATCGTTTTACCGGTCGACATCATAATTCATTAATTGATATAACTCATACATTTTCCTTATTTATCTATGTGGTTATTACATCATTACTGTTATTATTTGAAGTTCGTATCAGTATATTATATAACTTACATGCATATATGTCTAACAACTATAGGGGTGGTCACAATATGAAGTGGTCACAATATGAGCACTTCCTTTAAATTGTCGAATTTCTTAATTGTAGTGCTGAAAATGTTGTTTAAAAAACAAAATTTATATATTCTTAGCTAAAGAATACTTTGATCATGGGTGTTCTCAAAACACGTTAAATTATATATTTTTTAAATTCGGGATAAGTTGTCTCAAGTCGAATGGAGAAAAATTCTAATTTGTCAAAAACATCATTTGACAACTGTTTATGATATGTAATGCATATAAAATAGTTTTTTTAGTATAAACCTACATTATCTATCAGTTTGAGTTTATTTATACCAGGGAGCCTATGTGCAAATGAGACGCTATGTACAAATGAGACGAATCTAAAGCTTAATATCTCTCAAATAAATTATAATACCGCAATGATTTTCGACTAAAAATATAATATAGGTGCATATTAATATATTTTGAAAACATTAATATCATATTTAGAATAATTCGGTACAAAATCTGATTTTTAGGCCCCAACCCAAAAGGTTGGGGGCCTATAGGTTTGGGGTGTCCGTCTGTCCGTTTGTCTGTCTGTCTGTCCGTCATACCTTTTTGTACCCTGGGGGCCTATAGGTTTGCGGTGTCCGTCTGTCCGTTTGTCTGTCTGTCTGTCCGTCATACTTTTTGTACCGGCTAGAACTTTTGAACGGAAGGTCATAGAGACTTGGTTATAGGCTCAAATGAAAGGTCTTGGTCCGTAGATGTGCCTTTTGCCATTTCGGTCAAAAACACCCAACCGGAAGTTGTCAAATTGGCCAAAATATCCAAATGTAGCGGGTTTTCAAGACTTGAGCTTGTACGGGCTAGAACTTTTGAACGGAAGGTCATAGAGACTTGGTTATAGGCTTAAATGAAAGGTCTTAGTCCGTAGATGTGCCTTTTGACCATTTCGGTCAAAAACACCCAACCGGAAGTTGTCGAATTGCCCAAAATAACCAAAAATAGCGGGTTTTCAAGACTTGTACGGGATAGAACTTTTGAACGGAAGGTCATAGAGACTTGGTTATAGGCTCAAATGAAAGGGTTTGTGTAGTAGATGTGCCTTTTGACCATTTCGGTCAAAAACACCCGACCGGAAGTTGCAAATTGGCCGAAATAGCAAACAAAAAAGCGGTTTTTCAAGACTTTAGCTTGTACGCTCTAGAACTTTTGAACGGAAGGTCATAGAGGCTTGGTTATAGGCTCAAATGAAAGGGATTGGTCCGTAGATGTGCCTTTTGACCACCCAATCGGAAGTTGTAGAATTAGCCAAAATAGCCAAAAATAGCGGTTTTTCAAGACTTGTACGGGATAGAACTTTTAAACGGAAGGTCATAGAGACTTCTGAAATACTCGAGAACGACTTTTGGGGCGTTGGGGCCTGTTCGTGTTTACTGAATACTTGTAAAAAGTATACCTATTTGTACATAGGTAAATATACACATAGCTTCCCTTGTAAATATTAAAAAGACATTTTAAGACGTTTTGAAAGTTTCGCTCATATTGTGACCACTTCGTGTTTCGAAATCTGATATTGATTTTTCCAAATAAATCAATGTACTTTCAATCATACATTTAATCTGCTGTTTACAAACATATATGTTCAACCCTTCTTTAAAGCGAACAACCTTAGAAGCAACAACACATTCATTGTGTCTTGTAAACTAAGAATATATAACTTTCTTGCGCCATAGTAGTCTTTTTTTTATCGGTAAACTATTATCAAAGTTGTACGTGGACCGTGGTTTAGGTAACTGAAGGTTGTTCAAAATGGATTATAGATAGACTAGAGCGGAATTTTTAATAAGTGTGTGATAATATACAAATCTCATTTTAGATTTAACACTGTATATCTGAGACTGATCATATATTTAAGATAAGATTGATGTTGATTGAATAATGCCAACTTTGATAAATATCGTGTGAACATTCTTGGAAAGTGTCACATATGTTGCTCAGCGAGATATGTTCTATTTATCACCCTTTGAGAAAATGGAAGTATCCGAAAAAGATCTTATCCACGTATGCATGTAATGTTGATTGTGTCTAACATGCATTGTATTAGGCCCCAACCCCAAATTTGGGGGCCTATATAGAGTTGGGGTGTCCGTCCGTCTGTCATCGCTTCTTTGCACGGGCTAGAACTTTCGAACGGCCGGTCTTAGAGACTTGGTTACAGGCTCCAATGAAAGATCTTGGCGTGTAGATGTACCTTTTGACAGAGTCTGCCAGATTCGGCCACCGGAAATGAACGAATTTGGCCAAAATGTCCAAAAAACACCGGTTTTCGACATATGAGTTTGTACCCGATAGAACTTTTGCACGGATGGTCATAGAAACTTGGTTATAGGCTGAAATGAAAGGTCTTGATGTGTGGATGTGCCTTTTGGCAGTTTCGGCCAAATTCGACAACCGGAAGTTGGCCGAATTTGACCAAAATGTCCAAAAACAGGGGTTTTGCGAAATATGAGTTTGTAGGGCTAGAACTTTTGAACGGAAGGTCATAGAGATTTGATTATAGGCTCAAATGATAGGTCTTGATGTGAATATGTGCCTTTTGACAATTTTGGCCAAAGTTTCGGTCACCGGAAAATGGCCGAATTCGGCCAAAATACTCAAAAGTTGTGAATTTTCAAAACATGAGCATATACGAAATATTCAATACCCCTTCGAATCGGGGGCGGTTGAAGCCTTTTCGTGTTTCACAAATACTTCCTTGTCAATATCGAAATGGGAAGCTTCTGTTTCTTTAGACCTTATCACAACCACGTTGGCCTATGATTTAAGATGTCCGTCTGTCCATCGTTTTCTTCTACATGATTGATACTTTGACGGAAATTCGTAGAGATGGGGTAAAAAGAAAGCTCTGAATGCAAAATTGTGTTTTCCCACCATATTTGCTATATCCGAAGTTATGAAATATTGAATGAACAATATCGAGTTTTTTTCCTAAACATCAGTTTGGACCTGCTAGAACACTTCAACGGAAGTTTATATAGACTCTGAATGCAGAGAATATCAAATTATCAGAAAATTTGCCGGCCCAATGGCCAAATCTACCGGCCCGAAAGGAAATTCATCGGCCCGAGCATTTCACACAAAGCATTAAAGAAGTAAAAACCAAATAATTTTCTTCAAGTTATTTTTTTAGCCACGGCTTGCTTCCACAAGCCGTGGGTATTGCAACAACTTTTTGTTGTTTAGTTAGTTAGTTAATAGTATGTTAACTTTTTTTCTTCATGCCGCCTCTTCTCTCAGAGATCTTGACCGATTAGTCTCGAAATTTATTTCAAGCATCCTTAGATGGTCCTCCATATGGGGTGTACTTCTGTAAGCAATCGTGCTTATAAAAGCAGGTTTAAAAAATTGCAAAGATCGAAAAAAATATGTTTAGGTAAATAGAGTTTGCATCTGGATTAAGCAGATCCTAGGCGACGTGTCTATATGATGTGTCCTTGAAGATCTTAAAGCAAACTATAGATAACGGTAACACTACACCGGCTGAAATTGTGTTGTTAATAATCAGTCGGGATGATAACTACAGATAAAACGGGTACTGAATGAGTTCTGGTGAGCAATATAATACGAGTGTTTTATGAAGCGTATAAGAAATGCTCAATCACGTGCTCGATTAAACATGATTCATAATTGATTAAAAGCACTCGTTCATTTATACTTTCACAGGGATTGATCTACATTAGGTTTCTTGTGCGATATCGGGTGCATTCCGCATTGATTTTGTGTGACGTTCTTGAAACTAATACGACTTTGAAGATATGCGACATTTGTTATAAGTAATTTATTAACCCAGCTTTCGTGAAACGAAAACTGGGTTTGTGAGATCGGTCGGCGTCGTCCGCCGTTAGTGAGTAAGTAGGTTAGTTAATTTGTTAGTTAGTTATTCAGTAAACTTTTTTCCAGACCTATCTCCTCACACAGTTTTGGTCGTAAAGCTTTCAAATTTTAACCATAGCTTCCTTATGGTGTCCCCAACCTAAATTGTGCTCTGGATGACGATCGAACCATTTTGGTCGCCATGGTTGACTTCGCAAAAACCGCCAATTTGGTCTTCTATATTGTAAAAACTATTTGCTGTTGAACCTATCTCATCCCACAGTTTTGGTCGTAGAGCTTTCAAATTTTAACCGAAGCTTTCTTATGGTGTCCCCAACCTAAATTGTGCTCTGGATGACGATCGAACCATTGTGGTTGCCATGGTGGACTTCGCCATTTCCGCCAATCCGGTCTTCTATATACTAAAAAATCTATTTAGCCCATTCCGCATGACCATATACCATATGCTATCGGTAAGACATGTCTTATGGCGTGTATTATTATATACACGACCAAACCTGCCGCAAGCAGAATGGTTGGTCATGCGGGGGCTTTTGTGATGGGTGATTGACTCCATGGTGGATACGTGCATTTTCTCAGTGAGGCATGCCTTCTGACTTCAAGTTATTGTTTTTTTTATGTCTGTTGAACTTATCGACTGTTTGAATCACAGCTGTTACACACCTGTTCGAATAGCTCAATCAGTTGTGTATCGGCTTCATGTCCCGAAGGTCGTTGGTTCGATCCTGGATTCAGCTCACAAATATTTTTTCATTGAGAAAATGCCAGAAATAATATTCTCATGTATGGTGCCTATAGTAGATAGCCATATGATCATATCTTATCTGAAAGTCTTTGATTTGATATAAATGGCTGGTTCATAATGTACTCATACATATTGTGTGTATGTTCATTCATATCGCATATGGGACTGTAGCTTAGGGGTATAACATCGGATTCATAGTCATAAGGTCGTGGGTTCGAATCCCAGCTTGTACAACCGATTCCTAAAAATAATGATATAATGATATAAACAAATCAGTATTTTAATAATTGTTGTTTATATGCAAATGGTAACACAAATGGATACCATATGACTTTTATACCAGCGTATGCATTAACACTTACCTGTTAAGTCTCATTAAAATAATTAACAGAAACGTGTTTGCTAGTACTTAAATAGCTAAAGCAAAAACAATAAAGTAAAGCTAGGTCATTGTCCTTGACAATCTTGTTACACCCGGGGTTATTTGTAGAATCGTCTTGAACATCAGGCAGACTCATTATTAATTCTTCAAAAATCTATCGGCCCGAGCGAAAAACTACCTGCCCGGGCCGGTGGACCACCACTTTTGCTATTTTCTGTGAATGTAACTCTGAATGTCAAGTGTCTTTTGATAGCTTTGACGATATTGTTCAACCCGGAAATGACGAACTTTATGCAATTTTGTTATCAGCGAAAATACCATATCGTTTTGAATTTGGGATTGTTAAGAACTGCTCGCCTTGAACAAATATTTCATTGCATTATGTAAATGTCAATAATTTTTCATTCTTAAATAGGTTGACTGAAATTTATTTTTTCAGCCCGTCGCTACTTGCTTAGTTCTGCTTATAAATGTACTACGTCATGGGAATCTCGCCTTCAAACCCCCATATTGCAAAAGATAAATGCAGGTAGGCATAACCATACCTTTTGCATTGAAATATTGAAATAGATAGTCTTCTAAAATCGGAATGATTTTTTAAACCGACGTATTTATAGCGATACCGTTTTAGGTATTTAAATAATTATTTCAATTTTAGATACACTGTAACTCTTTTTTTATGTAATGGCTGAATCTTACTTTGCATATCATAAAAAAAAAGTTTAAAACAAGTAACATTTATAGATTTTTTTACATATTTTTTTAACGCAAACAAGTCAATATTCCAAAATATTCAATTAATCATTGGTGGATAAACCTTTGCCTTTCACTATTAACATGTATTTTGTAAATATTTTTGTTTTTCAGATGAGTTTGGCGCAAAAGTATTTCACAAATTTGAAGAGGAAAGAGGTGCGCATGCAGTTGATATGGAAATAGTGAGTTAAGAATAATTTTGATATTTTCAGTAGCTTTAGATGAGTTTATATTGTCAAGTTTAATTTCATGAGATATTCTGATGTATTAAGTTAAATATTGTTTAAAAATGAAGATAAGCTGAGTATTTGGTTTTTTTTTATGATTTTAGTTGGCGAACAAGTTCAAAGAAGCATCACCCCAAATGCAAGAATTCATTATTAGTATGTTTCCAAGGTAAGTGCCGTTTCTTTAATAGAGCAGACTTTTCAACTAAAATTGTGTTTCAAATAGTGTTTTTGTTAAAACCATATATTATTCGAAAGATTATTATCCCCCGTGAAAACGAGGGGATATAGGGTTGAGCTTGTTCGTCTGTCTGTCCGTCCGTCTGTCTGTCTGACCGTCTGTCTGTCTGTCTGTCCCGCTTGATATAGGGTACTTTGTGCACGCGAGTTTGGTATGAAGGAGTTGAGCTAGAGCTTTCACATTGTATACACGTAAAAACCAAGGTCTGAAGCCGTGCCTCGTCAAGGTTTAATCTCGATCGGTTGAAAATTATCGATTCTGGAGCACTTTAAAAATTGTCGATTTTAAACTTTTTTTCAGATGCCAAGCACTTTGTGCAGGCAAGTTTGGTCTGAAGCGATTGAGCTAGGGCTTTTAAATTTTATACACGTATAAACCAAGGTCTGAAGTCATGCCTCGTCAAGGTTTTATCTCGATCGGTTGAAAATTGTCGATTCAAGAGCACTTTAAAAATTGTCGATTTAAATCATTTTTACAGATGCCAAGTACTTTGTGCAGGCGAGTTTGGTATGAAGCAATTAAGCTAGACCTTTCAAATTTTATTCTCGTATAAACCAAGGTCTGAAGTCGTGCCTCGTTAAGGTTTTCACTGGATCTGTTAAAAATTGTCGATCCTGGAACACTTTGAAAATTTTCGATTTCATCATTTTCACCCGATTTTAAGTACATTGTGCACGCGAGTTTGGAATGAAGGAATTGAACGAGAGATTTTGAATTTAATACACATATAAACCAAGGTCTGAAGTCGTGCCTCGTCATGATGTCATCGCGATCGGTTGAAAATTGATTTTGGAGCACTTTAAAAAGAAGCGAAAAGCTCATATTCAGATGAGAAAATGTGGGTGATAATATAAAATAATATGGATGTGCTATATGAGCTCTTGCTTATAAAAGCATATTTTCTTTAATTTATAAATTGAGGATTCTTTTGCCAACTGGTCTCGTCAGTTCAAGACATGTCTTCAGAAAGAAGTGAGTGATGATGCAAGATGTTACTCTGTTTTTCTTTCATCACATGATCTTGTTTATTCGCAAAATAGTTCGTCATTTCCAAGGTTAATTTTAGTAAAAACTGACAATCTTGCATATACGAATTGTTGAAGTTCACGGGGGATCCAAGGTCACTGACCTTCTAGTTTGGATTTTATTTTAATCATGGATCAAGAAGAGTATATAATTTATATATACAAACAAAACCTTTTACAGACATAGAAAGACGGTGCATGCATTAAACGCTTCTCCTTCTACTCCGTACGCCTTATTTCGGAATTTGCTCGAACTCAAGGATTATGACATGCTGCTTCATATCGTACATGACAAGGTAGACAAATAGTACAGCTTATAAAAAATTGTTATCATAACATTATCAATTGAAAAGTCTTAGTTTTAGAAATAAGATATGATATTTATTGAATTGATGTAATTTTATCACGATTAAAATCCGTTGTGGAAACTTGCCTCAATTTGTATATTTCCAGATGGGTTATGGGATGTTTATGGATGATTTCATAACTAGTATGCTGCTTGATCATTTTATCACAGAAAAAGATTATAAACGTAAGTGGATTCTATTTGTTTCCGATATTGTTACATATTGAACTATTGTTTAAAGAAGGAAGAGGAGATAGGTCATAAACTCTGAGCATCGATTTTAAGCATTGGCGCAATATATTTACTGTGATTTCATCACTTAAATGACTATTTAATGGCTTTTAAAGTTTTTAGAATTAGTTTAAAGCAAATATAACTCACAAATAAAATTGTTGGTTCCGTTCAAAACACTGTACTCTTGTGAATAAAAACATAACTGGGCTTTTTTTCGCTTCTATATTTCGCTTTCCATAACACAATTATAACGTGAATAAATAGTTAAAAACGGACTATGTATGTGCACTCTGTCCTTTTAGGTGGCGCGGCGGTGGGCTACGAGTTGATGCTGCAAGAAGACTTAGATGCACACCCCATCAGCAAGGCACTCATGTGGCACGCGTGTCACCATCACTGGAAGTCACGTGGTTATGACCCCGTACCTGAGTGGGTCGAGGAGGAAGTCAACGAGGATGTGAGTAGTATACATCTTATGTGTATTGAATACGTTTAAGTGTATGGCATACTTTGTCTTAGGTACCATGCTGGGCTCGCGTCAGCCATTCGCGTTTTCACAAAATGCTTATCAATTTGCATAAACGCGAAACGAGTTTATACATACATGTGAAACATTGAGGTTTCAGTTTTGTAGTTATCTTGGATGATCCGTTTCAAATTCGTTCCCTAATTAAATGATAAATAATTGTAATGATTTCTCTGTTGAAAGATCGCTCGTGCCTTCGGCGCTCGCATACTTGAAAGTTACCTTAAAATGTTAGCTCGAGTCTTCGACGTTAAAATGTTAACTAAATATTGTTCTTGTTTGCTATAAAGTACCAATTTAGATTGGTCCAGAATTGATCTCGGATCAGGGAGAAAATTAGATGAACAAATTTGGGGAATCTTTCACTGACTGGTCACCCTGTACATGGTTGCATTCAGGCTGCGCCATCAGGGCAAATTTAAAAAGTGCGACGCAATGATTTACTCTCAGGCGCTGTTTTCCGAAATAGATGCACCCGATTATTAGACTATGATATCATATAGTCTTCCTGTTTCACGTCAAATTCTCCTATATTCTCCTATACTTTAGATCAAAATCTCCTATATTCTCCTATATTTCAGGTATAAATCTCCTATATTTTCACCCATCTCCTATATTTTTAGGTCACTGGTCGCTTGACATCCTGATGATGTTTCATGATAAATAGGCCTACATAGTTTATGAATTAAGGAAAAATATAATTGTGCCAAGTTTAAGAGTAAAGTTCAAATTGTTATATAGGGGCCTATATTTTCGGGTTTATTGATGAATTGAAAGAAGTGATTTTGACAAAAAAACTGTTAAATAATGGTACACATGTATTCTTTCTTAACAGGATATCAAGTACATCAGAGTGGACTATGTAGAAACACCGTATTATGACGATCATTTCGACATCCCACATGACGTATGGAAATTGGGTAAGGCTATTCACATCCCGTTCTTATTTTTTGTCTTGAGTACAAATAAGTATTATTTTTAGCCCCCAGCCAACCAATTTGGCTGAGGACTATTGCTATCCCCCATTCCGTCCGTCCGTCCGTCTGTCCGTCCGTCTGTTAACATTTGAGATACAATAGTTTGTCCGCGGCATTTCAGTATGAAGCCTTTGTCCTAGGGTTCTGAAACTTCACACAGGGTAAGAATATATATTGTAGATGTGCGACGTCGAGGTTTCAGTGTGATCGACCAAAAATTGTCGAAATTACGGGGGTTTGAACTTAGACGAATTTGATATATTTTGGGATACTTATACACCACTTTGTCCGCGGCACTTTGGTATGAAGCCTCTGTTCTAGGGTTCTGAAACTTCACACAGGGTAAGAATATATATTGCAGATGTGCAACGT
>LQRL01121271.1:3747-20880 GCA_001703475.1 Hydroides elegans
TAGTTTATAATGGGCAGATAAACATAACATAAAACGAATAAAATTGCATGATGTCCTTGCTATAAACCATTATATTCATGGTCCTCGCTAACAGGGATGCGTGTGACTCTCTCTCTCTCTCTCTCTCTCTCTCTCTCTCTGGAGAGGACTTCTTGTACAATAATGGTTACTTTATCTATCCGGTATTTGACCACGCGTAATAATGTTGTTTGTGATTATTCTATATGAGTACGTTCCGTAAAAACATATGCATACATGAAGGATGATGCTCGCCAGAAATAATATCTTTAATGTTAACTTAAGATTTGGTCTTTCTAAGCCTATATGTGTATTTTTTATTAATATTTAAAAATTATTATTTTTTCTATCGTTTTTATGTTAGTACTTAATTCAAATATACTTTATTCTGTTTATATTGTTTTAGAGAAACGTTGGCAAGATAAGTGTGTGAATTTAGGAGACATATTAAACCTATCTATTGGATGGGGTTTTACTAAAGAGGAACGCAAGTGAAAACAAATTCGCTACATACAAGGAAGTACCCATCCCTGGTTTAATAATCAAAAGTGAATTTTGATTAACAAATAAAGACAAAGGAAAGATACATTCTTTATTCAAGAAAACTAAGAACCACGCAAATACAACATATCGGTAAAATATATCTTGCAATAATATTTCAACACATTTAAATCAATTTATATCTATGCATCAACACCAGCGCCATTTTGATGCAAACAATATTTAATTGTGTGTATCGTTTAAACACCTAAAATAAACACTTTATTTATGGCTTTCACAAAACATCAATCATGATTTTATAATATTTATAGGAATTTAGGTTATATTATCACGATAAACACGACAAGCATTAATGAAGTCATTTACGGGGACATATCTTTCATGTTTGCAATGTCTTAGAAATGTCTGCTATTATTGTGTCCAACGACGACAAATCAGAGCATGTTTACATACATGCAATCAAATATCATCAAATGCAATTTTATAAGAAAGTTCGAAAAAATGTTCTCTATTTATAGAGTTACTCATTTGAATTGTTAGCGTTATTGATAAAACGTTAATTTACAGCACTGGGCAGCCATCGATTGCCCATCTCAGTGATGGCCACCCTACATAGTCAAGTACGGTAAGTTTAACATGTCGCGTTACGATTGGCATTGGCATAGGATTGGTCACGATTATCTCCGCATCGGTGTTGCCTTGAAACGCAACGGTTGACCCAGACTCGTCGACTACATCTGACCAATTGATGCCGTTAGCGCTGATTGAGATCGTGAATTGAGTAATGCAGTTATGTCCAACATAAACATGGCCACGTGTGCGAATTGCCATCACGATGCGGTTTTCCCCCAGATCTGCGCTGATCCATTCGCCGTCGCTATTCACTTCCGGTGACCAGCCATAAGCTGAGTCAAGTCGACTTTCATGCGCAGAGTAGTTTTCACTAAATTCGCTTGTTGCAGTCATTGCGGAATCAGGGATGCCATAATCAGGGTCGGAAATTAGGTCGTAGATAACTTCGCATGATGGTTCTGAAAAAAGGGGTAAAATCGCCCTCTGTACAGCTATTTCATCGTAATGCCTATCACATGATAGTTATATTTCATTATTATAATATTTGCATTTTAGAATATTTAGAAATTACAAGAAACAAACATGAATGATCACATGGATGATAATTATAAAACATATTTGATACTTTTTAACAGCATCAATTGACAAGGCACACACGGCACAACTGTGTCTTAAGATATGACCAATATTATTAATCTAATTTTCATTGTGTTTTATTATGAAATGGCCGAGTAATCATCAAATGGTCACATGATCAAATCCAACCATATAATCAATTATTCCACCTAAATACACCAATTTGCAAAATGAAAAAAAACATACCAAGAGCTGTTGTTTCCGTACTGACAATAACGACAGGTGTTGACCACTCGTCCGTTGTTGACTCGACTTGGTTGGTAGCCTCTGGTTCACGTTTATCTTGAGAACGAATTCCATATGAAACAAAAACATGATTGAAATGTGAAAAAACGCAAGGTAAACCCGTTACATACATCGACTCATGTATCACATGTTTGTTAACAATGCGGTTTGCATTATTGCACAAATCAAAAGTGTCAGATTTCAAATACAAAATGTGCTTAAACACCTTAAACAGCAAAACAAGTTTGGACCAATGATCAGTTTTCTTAGAGCTAAGAGCTGCATAATGAATTGGTCACCAGTTATGGACCTGTGTATAAACTGAATGTTTGCTGAGGTAATTTAAACAACAAAACGTTCATGACCTGAGAATGGTTCAAATTCACCATCGTTGTTAAAAACGTGTTGTTAAAAATAACAAAGAGAACTTAAAAAATAAAGTAGATTGTGATACGTACATATATATTTAGCGTTTGGTTCATCTTCCAGTTCAATTTCTTCTCCTACATTTCCCTGTAGAAGTTCACATTTTGCATAATCACGAAAGTTTGCGTGATTGCATCCCGGGGTTTCCGTGCACTGTATAGCGCACTGTATGACGCTATTTGAATCAACGACTGATAAGACTTCAGCGACCCCCCTTTTATTAAGGAGAATCGTGTAGTCAAATCCCTTTATATCGACACATTCGATGTGTGCTATGATTTCCAAGATAAGAATAATTATCCAATTCATGTTTCCAAGGTGACAATCTTAAGTTTAACTATAGATTAAGAGCTAGTTTTGCTGGTGTTAGATCAAACTGTCTATTAGCGTCAATTGTCTGCGGTCGCATCATCATACCGTCTTATATAACAGTGAATTGTCTAAAGCAACGTTTCGAATCATGATTGGCTGATCAGTTTCTTAACAAACGACAATATTTGTTTGATGTACCCGTCTTAAATTTCCCATCGCAAGCCATGTCTCTGTCAACCTACAGGGATTGCCAACGAGTAATTTTATCTGATTTATACAACATTTGAGGTAAATGTCAGTATTTGTAGAGATGGTGTTAAACCCTCTATTATGCTATTGCCAAAAAAAAACTTCGAAAGAGTTTTATTATTTTTTATATAAATCAAGAGACTGTCATACGATTTTACAATACAATGTGTTGAAAGCGAGGATCAGAAACTTAGGCTCCTACCACTGTGGCACCTACCACTTCGGCCCCTTCGGCCTCTTTTCAAAAATACACTTCGGTCCCTCGTCAAGACACTTCGACCGAAGTGGTGGGAGCTGAAATGTCCAAAATTCTTCACAACGACCGTTTCCTAAAATGTATGCATTTGGATTTCGATCCACTAAGATATTATAAAGAGCACCCCCGCGAGATTTTCACCAAAATTAGTGTCTTTTCAGGAATTTAAGAAATGAATATTTAGATGATTATATTTTCTTCACAGATTTATTGGCAATATAGTTTTATTAAGACCTATAGCTAGGCAACCTACAGTGTAATTCAATAAAAACCCAGCCTCTTACAAAAAATGAAGTCATATTTCTACAAAATATGGAATACCTATTTGTGTTGTTTTTGCTTATTTTCATTATTCTTGTATAGTACCATATTGTAAGTGATTTAATTAATGGTCAAAACGATGTGTTTTTTACATTTGGTAACAGGGTGCCTTTCTTTCAATATGTATAATATTGCTTGGTGACTACGACAGGTTGGGGGTCCCTGCAACATTTCTCAAGCATTGTAAAATCATTTGAAAGGTGTTTATGATATGTTTTTATGATTTATGATATGCAAAAGTTAGATGCATTACTACATATTGTAGCAATTCAAATATGCTTCTTGTTAATTAAAAGAAGAATAAATTAACATATCCGTAGATTCTAGGAATCATAAAAAATCCTTGGGAAAATTTTTAGTTAATTAAAAGAAGAATAAACTAACATGTCCGTAGATTCTAGTAATCATAAAAAATCCTTGGAAAATTTATTTTTGATAAAAAATATTCAATGAAGAATCTTAATTCGTGATAGCTTTTGAATTAAAAGAAGCGTGTTGACACGATCATGATTTTTATCGGACTTTTTTTAACGTTCTTATTGATGAACGTCTGCTAACTTAAGAAATAGCATACATGAAATGTAAATTTATATCGACATTGAACGTCAATTGATGCTACTCAAAATCTTTGAGAGTCTTAATTGCGTTTAATATTTTAGGGCTGTGACCTTGTCTGAGATTGCTGAGACCTACCTTTTTTTCTTTGTATTTTTTTTGAAAAACAATAAATGCCAGATTAATTTTAGCAAGAGCCCAATAATGTTGGTTCTTACCCACTTGGCAACAGTTTTCAATATAACGTCATTCGAGTCGACCTACTTTCGAACCGTATGGACCTTTTCATGACGTCATTTCACGTTCTGGCGTTTGAAGAAAATACATCTTACATCCGACTCGAACACAACGTTGGTACAACGTGTTTTCTATTTTCTACGTATAATGATGTCCGTAAAACATAGAGGCCCAATGTAGGGCGTCTGATTGACGTCCGTAAACGTCTTGACGATTCGAAATTCGTTATTACTCACACATATTTATATCAAACAACAACTTAAACAGTGTATATAAATCGCTAGTAGAACAATAAGCCCGGTTACATTAACATCCGAGTTTAGAGGCCATACGAGAAATTCCAAGGGACTTGCTACACTGGCGCGATGAATTGACACATCAATTGTTGCACATAAACATATTATCTAATTTGCCAATTTGAACTCCTTCTATAACGAAAAGTTGCACTGGTAGAAAAAAACACATTTGCTTTGCAGATTTTTTCCGCTTTCAATGTCGCCTTGCCCATAAGGCAAAACCGTGTTTCATAAACATGGTGCAAGAAATACAAAACCATAAACAGAATGAATTGGCAAACACTAGTTTAAAGTAAGTATTTCTCTTAGATTAAAACAGGAACATTTGAACCCGGCTTTATGGCAAGCCTTTTTTGATAGTTTGGAACAAATCAATGTCTGAATCGCCCAATACCTATTTATTACATAATTTGCAATGTAAAAACATTCACCGGGGTCACAAAGAACATAAATGTGGTATTTGTTGGTCGATTGAATTGTGTATATTTGTTTAAAACCCAAGAATAATCATACAATATTTTTACGAATAGAATGCATTAAGAACCATGAAACATTGATTGGTCATAAATATTGCGACATTTGTTGCCAAGGCAAATCAGTTAATATTTAGAACGTAACACTCGTTTTGCTCATGACAAATTGCGACAATACTAGGCAATTACGATGTTGCTCCAACTAAATTGCCCCCTCCCCATCGGTTGATGAAATCTTATATTTTTAGGATAATCAAATGAATAGTTTAGCGTGTCAATAATGGGGTGTGGACTGCGTTTAAGCCAATCCAAAGCTTTTAGCTTTTCATTCAATGGTGAAACCATATCTTTTACAAATACAAATCAGGTACATTTGTATTTAAGCTTTACTTGGTCGTGATATGGTACAGCGAAATCTGACTGTTTGCCTTTGTTTCATGTCATGTCGTCCTCTTCTACGTCTATATTTACCAAAATATATAATAGAATTGTTATGTAGCATTCGCATTTTAATAGTTGAGTCATCATTGAGAAAATAAAGGACAGTTGGGCCAGGTTAAAAATAACTAACTATCAGGTCTTTAGATATTACTACCACAACCGTCATTCTAACTCATTAGCCATTAACAATGTCATAAATCAACAGGCGACGATATCAATACATATACTATGTTTGACGGTTTCCAATAATTACATTTTCTTAATTACTCGAAAAAGTAATCAAGCTCATGTAAACAAAATATGTTAATGCAAATAACGAGTAGCATCACAATTTTGATGCTATTCTGATTATAAAGGAACATTAACACCCTTTACTGGGTTATTCATTCCCTTACCAGAGTAGATCTTAGTCATGTATCAAAACACCTAAGCTACTTTCTCAAGGAAATCAACAATAAAGTCAGTTTTGTTATGTTTATTTACATTATATTGCCATATATCATACCTTACTTAGCAGCCTTGCATAAAAAAGTGGTAAAATTAGTGGTGTGACGGTTCGACACGCGCACGAGTGTGGTTGTTTCGTGTTTTTTTTTGCAAATTCCCGGTTTGGTTCGTCGTTATTATTCACTTCGTTAATTTATTTTAATATGTGAATCGCTAACAAGACTGGAAATTTACCAGACAAACATAGTTCACAAGATCTTACATGTGGATTCAGTTTGTTGTTGACCAATAACAAGATGAATAACTCATATTCAAATATGTAAAAAATACGTTCAAAGCCTGCTCCATAAGTATGAAAAGCGGAGTACAAAGTTTACAATTTCTGCCCACAGTTGGCACTATGCAAGTTCATAAAAGTGATGAGGAGGAGGGGACACCTGCCAGATTGTTGGACGATATCCGAGGGGATATTAGCGCCAAAAGAGCAGAATTCGACCGAGATTTACCAGCTCCGCACAATTTCACTGTTGCATGTAGAGGGCAAGATATTTATGTCACAGCTATCGAGGCGCCTAACTAGCGTCCGAATTGACACCTTGGTAAAAAAAGACGGAATACCAGGTGTGCTGGGTTGCGTAGAATATTCTAGAGTCATAATGTAAATCGTGCGAGAAGCAAGAATTATGAGCGAACCTAGCGAATGCGTATTGGACACTACCACATCAATTGACAAGGTCAGGACGCTCCTAGACCATTACTATAACAGCTTCAAAATGCGCTTAACTGTAGAATAATTCACAAGAAACTGTAAGAGTATTGTAGAAGGGAAGACCTTGAGAAGTTGTTTACATGGGCTATAATGAGATTCAGACCAACCAAGTCCATAAGCCTGATTATAAAGTAAGGAAACCTCGATAAAATGGTCTTCCAAACATCAAACAGGATTATATCAACAATCCAGGGAAAAAATCAAGTGCTTCTAGGGTTTTTTCAGTGGCAGTCCCTAAACTGTGGAATAAACTGCCATCCCACATTAGGCAATGTGCAACTTTGCAACAATTAAAACACATCTCAATACATTTATGTTTAAGCGTTCATATTGTGAATAATTCTGTTTGTATCCTTTTGTATAACCATTGGCTGCTAAACGTATTACATAACAAATAAATAAATAAGAGCTTGGGTAAATTGTTGAATGAAAATATGTGCGATAAAGAGCATAACAGATGCGCCAACAGACAAAGGAGTGGCTCGATTCAGTGCACAAAAGTGGGACCGCGCCTAACATGGCCGCGCCTAACATGGCCATTATACATCGATGATGTACCTTTCAGCACAGTTGAGGTGCAAAGAACAATAAGCAGGTATCTAAGAAGATGGGTAAATGTGTCGAGGAACCTGATTAGCCTAGGTCTATAGAGTACTGGCTCAAAACTTGAACTACCGCTGTCGTCTCTTGTCGATGAGTATAAGGTCGCCAAAGTGAGACAGGCCGTTACGCTCCGAGACAGTGGGGCAGCTATAAAACTTCTCTCCGGGAGATAATGGCAAGAAGAAGAGGCGTTTAAGTCAGCAGTAGAGAGGCTCAGACATAAAGACATAGTTTGAAATAGTTTATCAAACAGTTTATCCAGCTCTGTGTACCTATTGTCCACTCCAACCAACAAACCTCTGTAAGGATGAGGGGAGGATAGCGGCCCAGGCATAACCGCTTTTCCGAAGGGATTTCGCCTGCATTTCTACAACCTTTAGGATTTACCATCCAACAAAGTCAAGAGTGCCAGTAGCATTTGATCGACCGTCTTCTCAAACTTATGTGGTAGAACTCGAACAAGTCTCGAGATCTACAGAGGTTTTGTTTGCAGTATACCTTGCTTGGGTTTTGCATGCAATCAAAAACTAAGGCATTATATTGTCAATGTTAAGAAGTGTGATTATCATCACATCCAGCCATTTGGATGATGAAATTGGTCTTACCCCCCAACAACTACCTTCTCCTGAAAATGCCGTACCCTGGATATCTGCGATCCTTCTCAGGACCGACCAATATTACAATATACGCCTATAACATGCTTTATTTCTAGGAATGGGTGAGTGGATGAATGAATTCAATACGCATGAACCAATCAAAACGGTGTTTATATACATGACCTAATGTTGCTGAACTGTTATACCTGGTTCCTTATACATATAGCCATTTGGAGCTGAAGTCTTTTTACCTATATTTGTAAAGATCACCATTCGAGGCAGAAAACACAATATGTAAGACGAAACGGTGCTGAACTGCTATTCTATAACTACTGAAATGGTATTAAAAAATGGAACAGAACGGACTGAGATCAACCTTCCGCTTAAGCGATGTGTACTTATAGCTAGATGTCAAGTCGCACGGTTTGACTGTATATAGGACATCATGACCATTTGACTTTGTGTTCATTTTTTGCCAATTAAAGTAGATTTGTCACAAGTGCGAGTGACAGGATGTGTTGGCTTTTAATCGAATAATTGTGTATATTCGTGTCCGTTTCAATATATGTATATTACTCAAATGAAGCTTTGTCACAACTATGATTCAACATGAAGGACCCTGTGATAAACATTCAAAACCTTTTTATATAATTGTTTCAAATGTAATTGTCCTGTTTTTAGGATAATCGAATCAACGAATTTCATAACAATTAATTCGTAATATACGTTCTTATTTATAATTTATTGGCTGATGGTTGACGTTTAAAGCATTATTCGTAATATTTAAGATTGTTTTAAGGTAAATGTTTTGAGGAATCATATTGTTTGTGTAATATGAGGGCGTTAAAGTGAGATTGAACATATAAGAGAGTTTGCTTTGTGTTCTCAGGAATTCAATGTAAGACACCGATAGGTATTTTTAAAACGTAAATGCAGCCATTGTATTGGATTAAAAAGTCTTTCTATTACGGAAAAGGTTATTGGTGATGTTAAAAATTCAATTGGTGGGTGGTTCTTTAGAACTGTAGTGCGACATTAAAATTTATTTATTTTAGCTAATTAGAAACTCATGCAACACTGATAATAACCGTTTGAAAATTGAATTACGAGAAAAGTCATAAATAAAGTGATCTTTTGTAGTAATTTTTCTATAAACTAATGTTTAAAAACATAACAGATGCCATGTAATTAATGATTGTATCTCAGTTTGCATCTAGAAATTCAATGTTTATTTCTCAGAGTTACAATTGTCTCAATAATTGACTGGTTTGATGACACAATGGTGATGTTTGTCAATATTTTGCTTTTAGCAGTCTATTCAATGATGACACCCTGCACCTCTTTCCAAATAAGATGTGTTTTTATTTAAGCCTGTGTGTGTTCGGGGCCACTATGATTGCATTCACACAACAGGTTATAGCATGATGAGCTCGAGCTACACAGTAGACAAAGAAGCTTTTTTTGTATAGCTAATCGAACTCAGACTGATGAAATATTCAGTGCATTGCATCTGATTATGTCGCTTCGCCCGTTCTCACAAAAGGTATTGAAATAAAAATATATGTATTTGTCACGTCGGGCCGTAGAAGGGGGCCACATGCAGCATAATGTAACAGTCTTCATGCCTCTCAATGGTGCCATCGGCATCAAAGGAATAACAGTAGATTCAACCCTATGAATTAACGGAATTAATTAATGATTAAAAGTCTATACCTTTTTTCCAAGTACAATTAAGGGATTGAGTGGGGGTTTACTGATGTCAGACGTTTACCAGTCGTTTGTATCAAACATATGTATATATATCCAGCTTTAGGTAGAGCAATTGATCATCAAATAAAATTCAGTGAAATTCACGAAATGAATTATTATTATTATTATTATTATTATTACGCATTACGTTTTTGAATATATCATACAGCAAAATTGCCTCGCTAAAATTCATTCACCTGACTTATTATTGGTTTAAAGGACTTTATATAGTTACAGATTTAAATAAGAAAAAAATGAGTTAAGTTGTAGAGGGTCATATCATAGGGATATGACTAGGCTGCGGATATAGAGAAAACAATTTATGCTAGCTTAGTTTTCATACATATGGGAAGAGTTCTTTGTCAAGACCTTTGAAAACAGTTTTTGATAAAGTTTTTTTAAAAGTTATTTGAAGTATTTTCATTGAATACTTCAACACGTTACTCATCTAGGGATCCTTAACAGTATATCATGTTATATCATCTTTTCACTTTGGTACAATGTAAGCCATCTTACATCGGAAGAGGGTTGAAATGGCGCGTCCATAGCACGCAAAAGTGGAAGTGGCGAATTTAAAGTTGGACACGGTTTCTTACAAAGAATGCCATCAGAAGCAAACCACCGTCCAACAGACCTCCCAGCGAGAAAACGCGTCAAAGAGCAAAAACGATGTGACGGAAGAAATGGACAATAAAGACTAATAAGTTGGTAGTGATTATAGTTATAAAGACGAATTTAAGAGAATGACCAAGGCACCAGCGAGGCTAAAGATCCCGGGGTGATGGTGAAAACAACGATGTATGCAAAAGTCTTACTGCCAGCAAAGGTCGATACAAAGTTAGATATTGATTTAAACGTCCTTTTTTACTCCCTTATCAATGATTTTGCCGAAGCCTCCATTTAAGAACAAAATAGTTATCAGGCTAGCTGGCAATTACAGTATCGCTCTAATTATATTGACCTATTGAATCTTAAATGTAATGACCTATATGAACATCATTTCTTCATTTCAGTAATAGAGAGCTTACAGTTAAGTCAATCAAATGCTATTAGTGGTCCATTAATAATGAAACCATATCGTTAGCAAATAAGATGCACTTGCATTGACACTGTGTAAGATCGTGACATGATACCCTGAACTCCACAATCCGCTCAATATGTTCAAATAATTGTGAAATACATAACATGAAATCCGCGCTATTCATAAAAATGGGTTTTAATGGCAGTTTAACTGTGAATAAAAGTTTTTTTGCTGAATCAAACGTTAGAAATGCGGATTCGTCCTGACTTTGCTTTGTGCTATTCTAATGACTGAGTCATCATAACAGTTGGTTAACAGTTTGACAATTGTGTAAGGTGACACGACAATCTATGAGAAGTGACTGTTTATTTTCAATTAACACCCTAGGGGAAAACATTCCATCGCTCCCGCTAGTACTTATATCGTTATCTATAAAAAGGACTAAAGTGGGATATTTATTTCATGGGTCTTCATATTTAACCGGGAAATCTAGGTTCATGCCAAAAACAGTGATAATTCTCAAAGAGAGACACAAATTTATAAAGATGATAAGGGGTCCGTGCACATATAAATTATGGAGTATTACTGTTAAACAAATAAAGGGCTAAATACGCAACATACAATCCGAATGCACTTGAGGGAGCTACCACCGATACGTATATTTGCAACAATTATAAAAACTCAATATTGTCTTTGCGTTTTAAGCTCATTATATAACGAATTATTCATGAATCCAACCTCATGTTAAACAATAATAATTAACCAGAAATGGCCATTAGTAGCTCTGTAACAATGTAACAATAACCACAATTGCATGTTGTACATTTTATGCGTAAAGCTTTTATTATTAGAAACCTGAAATACCCGGTTAATTAAAAAAAATCGCAAGACAATAACTGAACAAGTCTAAAGTTTAAACAATGACACTATGAATAAATGGCGAGACAAAAAATTCTAATTCCGAAGCAATAAGTTCAAATAGTAAAATAGTAAATTAAGTAAAATAGTAAAAATATCACATAAACCAACCAATCACATATTGAATTTAAACTTAATGTTTGCGTATTAATTTCAAATGGTATTGACAAAACACGTCTCGGCCCAAAAAGTTTCAGGCAAAAGCACTTTAAATGCTGACTTCATATTCATGTTCTAGTCAAAACATGTTCGGTCATAAAACTTCCAAAGGCGACAGCATGTGCCAACAAATGTCCCACCAACACGTTTTCATATAATGAGTTTCCAAAAATGACGATTTTACAATATACACTAAAATCCGAAAGGTTAACTCAAGCGTCTATTACTTTTATTACTTTGATTCTAACAGGAAAATATTTTACCCGTGACTATTTTTGTCATAACATTTAGGATAAAGGCCGAAAAAGTTTTGCTTGGAGGCATATTTGGGACATGTTGCTACGCATGAAAACCTTATGACTTAAATATTTTTTGTCGCGTTTGATCAAGTTCATGTTTTAAGGTCGTTTAATGCTTTTTAGAATTATTGTATAGATGGATAGATGTGGCTTTGTTAATTTGATTTTCCTTGACAACTCGCACACTCAATATTAATAAAAATTGAAAATGGTCCATTTCGATTGTATTAAGGGATCATTATACCTGATAAATTGAATGTATGGTACAAAAATCAAAAACGAGTTTTAAAGTATATTCATTAAAGAAACCGACAATTTTCATCTGTTTACGTTGAACCAAGTAAGCGTTTTTTCGGTTGTGGTGGTACCAATTGTGTTGTACCAATTGGCAACACATGCATAGAGTTAAGCAAATTACCAATTTTTATTTAAATATTCATGTCCCTTGTCTTTACAAAACGTATATTATACATCAAATATGCCTCCTAATATCGCATATATCTGGCTTATGAACGATTTGAAGGGTATCATATTCATATAGGTATGAATTAGGAGTAATTTGAGTAGGGTTCATTTAACAGTGTAATCATTGCATAGGAATATGTTTAGCTGCCTGAAAACAATTCTGGTGGCTTTAGATTCCATGCACATAGATATAATTATTACTTTAGTCTGTTCATTTTGAAAACTAACAAAGGGTTTTGCATTATCTAGAGCTCTTTTGCAATATATCACTCATGTCATCTTTTCACCTTGATTCATTGAAACAACTTTTTGCATCGGAAAAATAAAGTAGACCACAGTTTCTTGCAAATAACGGCAGTCACCAATGCTAAGTGAACCACCATCAAACAGGCCTGCCAGTGACAAAGAGACAACGAGACAAAGACAAATACCCATGCATTAATCCGTTCTCTTTCATACCCCCTTTCAATGCTCATGCAGAGGTCACTCTGCAAAAATACAATGTTGATTAAATTAACTTAAATGAAGATAACTGGTAATTAAAGGATCACGCCACATAGATTTGATCATCGTATGTTGAGTTTATATTTGATTAGAAATATATTAGGAATAATTGCTTTAAAGGAGAGGATACATTTAAGTTAATTTTCTGCTTTAAGTGCCCCATTAATAATGTAACTATATATTTTACAAATAAGATGCACTTTAATTTACACTGTGAGAGGTCGGGACACGATACCTTATTATCCACAATCCGTTCAGTATGTTAAGTACAATTGTGGAATAGATTTCTTTCAATCGACGATCTTTAATTTTTTTAATGGCAGTTTAAAAGCTTCTTTTGCCGAATGAACCGTTCAAAATATATACTTATCTTGTTTTTTTTTGTCGATTTATGTGTGTTTTGGTACGTTTATCTTGAGCGAAATATAACACAGAAATTTACACGGATGTTTAATATAATTATAAATAGCGAAAAGTTTTTTTGGAGTCACCTCAGATGTACATGATTCCTCAACCCCTTTCATTGTTTGGATAGAATTGGTTTCGGCTGTTTATGCATAAAATTATGTTTAATTTTCATTTTTTCACTGTCTTTACGCTGTGTTTTGAAATTGATGCCACATTGGTTTTTTCCTTCAATTTATATATGATAAAATTTGAAATAAGTTTGTTATATTTCAAATAAGTCATATACCCCCTCCATCTCAATTTATTTACCAACTGTGGCTCTAAACATAAGGTCTATTTTGGCTTATACCACACTTTCCTCTACAAATTTATAGCTTTTAACATGTGAATCGCATGAATCCCGGACAACCCCCCCCCATGACAATACCCCCCCTATGACAACTCCCCCCTTTTTAGCACATGTAGGGCGATTCCCCCTTCCTCCTTATTTTCTTTTAATCATTCGTTTTTATTTTATATTTTCTTTAAAATATTATTAGTTGTATGTGAACCAATAAACGATTTTATGGCATAAACAATTGATCTGATTGCAATTGAATATGGTCAAAGGGGTGTGTAGAGAGCGTTGATCCGATTGAAATTTGTAATGGTATTTATGTAATACACAAATGATAGGAGTGAGGACAGGGTCCTGTCCTCACTCCATGGCTAGCTCTACAAGTGACTAAATACTAAATATTCTAATCAAATTGTAATTCACACAAATGCCTGTCCTGGGGAGGGGGTTTGTCCGGACACCGAATCAATTCGAGTGCTAAGAGAATCGCTTGATAAATTAGAAATGTACTTGTATTTGCATAAATCAATATGCTCTTCAAAGCCAAAACATCTTTAGGGGATGAAAGTCAAACTATACTAAGGAAGATCATTGCATTTTGGTAAAGTTTCTAAATGGTGAAAACCCACACATGATCGGCTTAATATCATAGAATAACACCAACATGAATATACGGATATCTTATTGAAATAATTGCAACAATTTTGTTCACATAGATAACTTTGTCTTATGTAGTTCTATTACTAGAAAAACATTTAAAATACACTTTAAAATTGATATTGCCAGATAATTGTATTTTCTAATACTAAATAAACAAACTTTCACAGATTTATGATAAATGTTAGGAGATAATTCAACTAAAATAAATTATTTTTTAAGACATTGATAAATGGAATATAAGTCACAATTCATATACAGAATACACTTTCCATAAGATTTAATGATATTTTTCTAGCTCAAACATTTAAAATCATAAGTATTCCGAATGAACTTACATGATCAATAACGTGTTTTGAAAAAAAAACAATATGCAGACGAGCACCCCACGAGGTGTTCCTTAAACAAGGTATTCATTTTCAAAATCTAGCTACACATTTTTTGAAAAATACGGTCTAGCTACAAGAATTTAGGGAACATCTTATTTAATTACTTTCTATGTCTTATCCATCCAGTTGAAAATGTTAATTTATTTTTATTCAAAAACACATAGCTAGCCTTTGTAATTTAAATGTTATTAAAACTTGGTATTACATATAAGTATTTCGTTTTTCACTTTTCACAAAAGGTGTTCCTCATCCGATTCTAGCTGCCTAGATGAGCGAAATGAGGCCAGCTAGCTACAAAAATAGGAACACCTTTTTGTAAAAATTCTTCTCAATTTGATTTTTTATTGTACATTTCAATATTTCAATTGGCTAAATGAGGCCAGCTAGGTACAAAAATAGGAGCACCTTTTGTAAAAAATCTTCCCAATTTGATTATTTATTGTATATTTCAATGTTTCAATTGACTAAATGCTCAATTTAGCACATTTTTAAAATTTGGTCTTGGGGTGCCCTTCAGTTACCGTGTTGAACAGTAAAGAGTTTTATCTGCTAACATATCGAATTTAGTATCATGATAATAGATGCTGAATACAACAATATAAAACTCGTTTATATATATTTTTTCGATATACTATTATAAAAGTTAAAACAAAATATTGGAAAATCTATATTTCATAAGTCATTTATGCCAAATTTATGTTATTTTCTATCCTGCTTTACATGCATATTACAACATGTTTCAATCGGCTAAACGCTCAATTAAGCCGTTTTTAAAATTGGGTCATGGGGTGCCCTTCAGTTACCGTGTTAAAAGTAAAGAGTTTTATCTGCTAACATATCGAATTTAGTATCAGAATAATAGATGCTGATCCAAAAATATAAAACTCATTCATATTTTTGTTCGATATACTATTATAAAAGTTAAATCAAAATATTGGAAAATATATATTTTCATAAGTTAATTATGACAAATTTGTGTTATTTTCTAACCTGCTTTTCATGCATTAATCGAGATGGAGGGGGTTAGTGACATATAAAGATGATGTTATAACATATTGAAACTATCATTGTAAAACGAAATTGTTAAAAGCCAATGTGGCAATATGTTTTAAAACGTTTAAAAGTTGGCAAAAAAATGGAAAAATACACATTTTATAGCATAGCTCTGCAGACTACAAGCTTATATAAATTAAGACTAAGAATCAAAGGGGTTGTGATGAACAACAGACTAGTTGGCTCCAAAAAAAAGTGGGCCGCTTTAAACAGTAGTGTGTAATAGACTATTTAAATGGGTTGAGTCATCATGGAAAAGTGGAGGCCAGCTTTATTAAGAACGACAACGTATGATAAGTGACAGATTTTGTTCAATGTACGCTTTCTTGAAAAATCCGTGTCATCGTTTTGAATAAAAGAACGTCCTGTTTTTCCACCATTCATTTAATTTGTATCTTTAAAAAAGACATATTTCGAAGATTCCTTTTATAGGTCTGCATATTCTATCGGAAAAGATAAGTTCAAGCCAAGAGGCAGCAACAGAGCGACATCATTTGGTAAAAATGATAAGGGTTCCGTGCATACAAGTATTGTGGAGTAATGCTGATTTACAAAAATCAAAAGGCTATATACACAATGTATATTCCCAATGCGCTAGAAGGAAGCAATCACCAATAGGTACATTTGCAAGATTTATTTTAAAAAAATCCATTTTTCTTTCTTGTATCAGTAAATTTAGATCAAAAGGTCGCAAATATATGTTGCAAATATATGTCGCAAATATATATATATAGGTCATGTTGAATAAAATACATTAACCAAAACAAACCACTGCGACAATGTAGCAATAGCCAAAAGTGCTTGTTAAAAATAGTTTCAGACATGAAGATTTCACATTATATACCATAGTAAAAAAGGTGAAATTTAGCGTCTAACTTCATTTTATTTACTTTGATTATTGCTAGAAACTAGGTTTACACACGGTCAATATTTCATAAAACTAAGGATAATGCCCAGATACCTTTTTGTCGTTTATTTTGTTATTTCGATTTTGGTTCGTATTAAGGGAATATCATAACTGATATTTTGAAAGTATGGTAAAACAAATTTTGAAATTAAATGCTTATATACAAAATAGTTTTAAAGTTTAAAAGAAACCAACATTTTGTTATAGTTTATTTTCTAGTTCTGAAACAAAGTTTAAACCTAACGCACAGTTCATGTTAATAGTGAATCTCTCTCGAACTTCAGCACATGTTTACATTCCTGTGACACAGTTACTAACCTTAATGACTATTGT
>LQRL01121271.1:20890-36750 GCA_001703475.1 Hydroides elegans
ATACCTTTTTACCCGCCATTTGCTTTTAGCGCTTCACTTAGTAATGATACTCTACCTACTTTCAAACACGATGTATTTGAGTTTTAACCAAGCACGTGACATGATCGCATTCACACGATCAGATCACGTGTTTATATGTTTATTATATTGGTTTTGTCTTTTGAATTGCATAAGATAAACACATTTCCGTATAATCTCTGATTAGGTCACTTTGCCCGTTATTACTTCTAAAGCAACCACACGCAATTAACAGTGTATTTGTTGGAATTGGGTGAAGGTGGCGTTTTACTAGCCGTAATTTGTAACCTGCCCCCTTTAATTGTACCATATGCATAAACAATTTACAGTGACTGGAATCATATATATAAACGGAAACAATTCATGATTTATAGCTGGTCGCCTTGTTTTCTCGGTAAAATTGGGACATTTTAGTATGGGGCGTCTGTAAAACGAAGGGCAGCCCTGAACCCGGCCCTCGAGTTAAACATATCGTGCGAATTGTGTCAGTTGAAAAACGTCCCTTAAACCATCATTTGATTGTTGTTGTTCACTTAGTTATGCTATTCTACCTGTTTCCAAACAACATGTATTTGTGTTTAAACAAAGTATGTGACATGATCGCATTAACATAATTATGTCGTGTTATTATATTTATGTTATTGGTTTTGGTTTGTTAAATGCATTAGAGAAGTTTTACCGTTTAATCTCTGCTTATGTGACAATGCCCTAACAACTTCTAAAGCTACCACACATAATTTGCAGTGTATTTGATGGGGATGGGGAACATGCTCTTCCCTTAGACGGTTGGTTTTTGACGAAATGTGTGGTTCATCTCGTCAAAAAACAACCGTCTAAGGAAAGAGCATGTTCCCCTCTACAAAGCCTTTCGAAAGACCAGCCTTAAACACACAAAGGCTCAACATCATTACGCTTCTTTAGCTAAATACCTGAACGAAAATAAGGTCCCACAAACATTTAAGACTTATATCAAACCACAAGTTAAGAACCCGTATACCAAATTCATCTTGTCTTGGGAAAAAGCCCTATCAGACTTTGAATTAAAAATAATACGTATCCTCATTAATGACTTGGAAGGCCAAATAATATTCTTCAGCAAAGAAATACATTACATCTACTCACGCCCAGGAGGCACCACTGCCCCATATGTGACAAAACATGTACCAGAAAAGACACTCTCAAGCTTCATCTCCAGAAAAGAAACATGACTTAAATATAGATATTCCATGATGATATATTATAACTAATTTATTTTATTCAGATTTCAATTATTTTAAACGCATAAATGTAATATTACTTGGCAACAATAGAATACATAAACACAATTAGTTAACACTACAAAATTACGCAACAATGAAAGAAAGTTATATTTATTACGTCACAGTTAATGGTTCAGGGTAACCCAACTTTACCTAGCTCAGTTATGCGATTTTATCATTTTGTACAAAAACACCCTGATGAAGGTCGCTTAGACCGAAACATGTTGGTAAAAAAACTAAATAAAAAATCAAACAACCACCAAATAAACTTTTTGTTGTGTTATTACTAGACTTACATTTTATATATTTTACTAATTATTTCTGGTAGTATCCCAAACGCAGGCGATCCACAGCACTCCACGAAAGACGCCGACTATACCATACAAAACCCCCCAGTACTCACACCATCTGCATATATATTATTTAAACTTTTTTTGTGGTGTGGTATCCCCAACACCATCTGCATATATATTATTTATTGAATAAAGTTATAGGTTTCATTTCCCAGCAAATATGTGTCTTACAAAAGGGCATATTTGAGCTTAGGGTTTGAATATATTTACAACATGGATTAGCTGATTTGCATAAGCGCTGTATAATATTTCGGAATTGATTTTTCGGAAACTTGGTAAAGAAGAAATCACATTTGAATCAAACGAACATTTATTAAACATTTATTTGCCATACATTTAAAGCTATTCATGAGCTAAACGTTAATTTATGTCAATGATAACAACATTATAGTTATCTTTTTAATCAACATACACAACAGTATAATTATCTTCTTTTTCATTAACATACACAATTCATTCAAATATACTAGGGTATATGTTTGCTAATTTTCGGTAATGATGTTTCTGTTTCTTCCTCATTTTTCCTCGTTAATTGGTAGTATACAGTTCACTCATATGTACACTTTCCACATTTGGTCCTCTTTCAGGATGCAGATCAAGATATAATTTGCACATCAAATAAACCTTACGATTAAGTAATGTAATTTCAACCTTACATTTTTTATACTCTCCGCTCTTTCGCTCGGTTGTTCCTACTATATGAGGCGTTGAACCGAATTTGTGATAGCGGTTTACATAGATATTTATTGTTCTTATTACAGAGACGGTACAAAATCTATCGTGTTTAAGACGCAATGTGCCATTGATAATCATTTTGCCATGTTAAGTTTACATTTAAACAATAACAGCTCTATGGTCGAACTAACAGTAACATATTAAGACATGAATTGCAATTTTAGTTAAAAGAAACCTTGTGAAAATGAACATGATATAGAATTCACATCCAATAAATAGCAAAAGCACTTCATATAAACATAGTTTTATTATTGATCGAATAGTATATATCAAAACATATATTAATTTTCAAACACGAAAACATTGCCATAACGCTATTTCCATCATTACAATTTAAGACGAATAACATAATTATCAGTAAAATACAACCAATGTTCATTGTAATTACATATAAATGTTTTTTTTTTAAATTTGTTGATACACTTTGTATACACTTTTTTTTCTCAAATTAGGATTGCTCCTTATATGCAACACAAAATTTCCCATAACGAATTTCCACTGGGACTTGCAGGATATAGAAGTATTTATGCATTGGTAATGTCACAAAATAAATTGGTCATCCAGAATTCATTTATCTCATCAGAACATTCGATTTCAAGCAGTGAAATCATCCTTACCACCCTTATGCATGTAAATATCACTAAACTATTTGCATTTCCATTTGCATTTCCATTTCCTTTATTAATTTCTTGTTTATTAAAACAAAACAGTTTGATAACTACATTTCATTTTTCGATGTTACAGCAAACCACTGTAAGAGTCCAATGACACGTATTGATGTTTAAACATCAATCCCATATACGATTTCATTATTAATTAAGATTATTGCAACAATCAGGACACGACTTTGCCATAAAAAAGTCATAAAGCATTTGTTAAGCTGAGCTTCTTGCTATTCTATTGTTAAATTTACTACTGAAACAGCTAATAAGTAAAAAAGACAGAGGTAACATCAAAAAGACACGAATGCTGTGATCTGAGGTCAACCTGCTCTAATTTACCCCCGTAAAACGTTCATGTAATACCGCAATGACACCGATATATTTTCTGGTCATGATACATATATATGTAGAAATATAGATGTAGAAATAAAGATCACTTATTTGCTCTACTTTATGTTTATAATATACTTACTTTAGCATTGAATATTCGTATACAATGCTTTCTTAAAATAAGCAGTATTAATTTGCATTAAAATAAACATTATCATAAACGACCAAATGTACAACTGTTCGTCTATTTTCATCTCATACTTTGTATACGATACCAAATATGTGTTCGTCACATTAAATCAAGCACAACCATGATATACACAAAACAGATAAAACGTTTTCATATGAGCTAATTTAAATAACTTATTTAGTTTTAGGGCTTAGATAGATAAATAAAGGCAATATATTACAAACAATAGCCTTTTAAGCGTGATGGTGACAGAAAGTAAATACAGATAAATATCCTTTCAGATATGGAACAATTTAATCAAAGCACATATTATTTTCACCAATCATAGTACACCATGATGACAAACGACAACTACTATCGTAATTTTCTGGAACCCTCTTTTCCCTAAACCCTCCATCGCTCCCTCGTTACCTTTCGATACCATTATATCAAATTATTATTCTTTAAAACATGGTTAATTTACTTTAAAATATAGGTTTATTTGCATAACCTATATGTGTTCTTGCTAAAAACTAAATTGTGGATGTTTCGATTTTGTTACAAACTATTCTGTCAAATAAATATACGATACTGCTATGTACATTCATTTTTAATGTGGGTGATAACTTACGCTTATGTAATATTAATTGGTTAAACTGGACAACCGTCAATTGCCCAGCTCAGATTTGGATTGTTCCCTACAAAAGAAACGATTGTGAGCCTTATATATCGCGTTTCGACGGGGGTCGGCAAGGTGTTGGTGAAAGTTGTGTGCGCATTGTTGATCCCTCCAAACTCTATAGCCGCTCCAAATTCATCAATTACATCCGACCAATCAACATCATTAACACTCGTTGCGATGTTGAATCGATTCACGTAATTGGATTCTCTGCCACGCGTGCGAAGGGCCACCACAATGCAGTTTCCAGGCAGGTATGCCTTGATCCATTCTCCGACTCCATTCCTTGGGGCCCAGGCAGAGTTTAAGCTCAAACGGCTATAGCGTGGCAAGTATGCGCTGTCATAGTGACTTGAAGCCGTTATATAAGATGAGGGGATGGCAATAATTAGGTCGAATGTGTTTGCGCATGAGAGCTCTGCAAATCGGATTTAGATAACTTTCTGTTTAACTGCGATTCTTAGTAAACTATATTTAAACTATATATGTGCCACACTTTCAATTTCTTGTGTCAAAATAAACTAAGACCTACACAAAACATATGCTGTGTGCATAACACAATAAGGTAAAGACAGTAGCGGGAAATAATTGAAAATGATTATTTGATTTTGTTTGAGTAGGATCAATTTTAGCATTCTAACAAAGTATTCCATACTTTTTGGTGGCCCAGTATATATACATGTATATAAAATCATACTTACATATAAACAATGCATTTTCTTCATCTCCAACAGGAATTTGTTCTCCTACACCACCGTATAGAAGCTCACATTTTGAAGAATTTAGAAAATTGACATGATTGCAACCTTCAGTTGCTGTGCATTGTACAGCACATTGTATAGCGCTCCTACAATCAACGACTGAAATGACTTCAGAAACTCCTCGTTTATTCCGCAGAATCGTGTAGTCCAACGCCTTTATATCTATGCATTCTATGTGTGCTATGATTTCTAAAAAAAGGATAATAATCCAATTCACGATCATGTTTTATCGAACGACGATTTTCAATTTGTATCTTTGTTATCTATTTTCAACTTGGCGGGGTTTTAAACTAGTTTGTACTCCATATTATTGCCGTGTCTGGTTCACCTTGTTTTATATACATATACTTGTCGTCCATGCATCCAACGTAGGGCGACATAATTGGTTGATTGATCTCTTCAGAATGAGGCAAATGTGATAAGGGGCACCCCATAATAGATTTCCAGATTGAGTGCTAAGTATATTGTAACACCTTTAAACGTAGAAACAATTACTCGCTTAGCTGTAAAACACATTTTAAAAACAGAAAGGGATTTTTTTACGACGTACGTAAATCAGACACTAGGGCTTTATTATATGTGTTTTTTAACTGCTCATATTAATTTGTCCTTAAGTTATTAATACTGTACGGTGTAATAAATTGAAGGTGCTTCAAAATTGTCAGTTTTCAATATTCAAAAATTGCAACAGCTAGAGTTCAATTACAACGCCACTCAGACAGTTTAGACAGTGTGCATAGGTACACAAATACCTACAACGATTTTTGTCAAAGCTAAAGTCATTACATTAAAATAGAAAATATAAAATGGCCTAGTCTTTTTATAATAGTATAATTTGATAACAACTGTCTATCTCACTATATAACCTAACTGATACAATTAGACAATGTGAATGCATTCTATGAAGCGACTAATGATATAAACGTCCCAACAATGTATAATTATAATGGTTGATAAACAGACCCGACTCGTATTATGTAAACTTGTATTTTTAAATTAAACATGCATATCAAGGCTGTTTATTCTTACTATAAACTAGCCCTTTTATTTTTTTGGAGTCACCTCAGATGCTTATGATTATTCCACCCCTTTTTTATTTGCTTAGGATTAACTCTGCATGTTTACAGGTTTTATGCAGGAAATTGTTTCAAAATTTAGTTTTTTGGCCGTCTTTACACTTTATTTTAAAATGGTTGCCACATTGTTTTTAAATGAAATTTTGATATGATAGAATTTTAAATAAGTTAAAGAGGAATTGTTTAAGATTTAACGAAACACAATTTCTTAAAAATTATGATCAGATTAGGGAAATCATTCTAATAAAATTGAATTATTCTTTAAGACGTTGATCAAATGAATAAACGTCTTGATTTATGTACAAAATGTACTTTTCGTGAGAATAAATTACATTTTTCTTGCTAAAACATTTAAAATCATAAATATTCCGAATAAACCTACATAATCACGGGCGAGGTTTGAAAAACACAATGCAGTTACCGTGTTAAATAGCAAAAAATTTAATCTGGTAATATATCGAATTAAGTATCGCAATGAAGTTGAATATATGCTGAATCGCACAATATAAAAATTATTAATATTTCTCTCGATTTATCACTGTAAACGTTCAATTGACATAGGATAATCTGAAATTTCATAAGTTAATGATGCCAAATTGGTGTTATTGTTTTGGCTGCTTTTCATGCATTAATCGAGGTGGAAGGGGTTAGTGCTATAAAAAGCTGAGAAAGAACATATTGAAAAAATCATTGCAAAAAGAAATTCATGTTATAAATGCGTATAAACATGGCACATTTTTGGAACAAATACGCGTTTTTATAGCATTACTTTGCAGATTATAAGCCAATGTAAATAAAGACTCCGGACCAAATGGGGTTGTGATGAACAATAGACTATTTGGCACCAAAAAAACTAAGTGGGCCGCTCTAAACAGCCGTGATAAATTTGTTGAATGACAATCTTAAGGATTTAAGCGCAATTAACATGAACATGATTGGAAAAGACAACACAACACACATTACAAATATGTACAAAGATGTTTCCGTTTTTGAATTCACTGGCTCCACCTGATGCTTAATTTAACATTAGTTATGCGTCTACCGGATCTCCGTCACGTAGAATCAAAAATGAATGCAAGAGATACATTGAGAAGATTAATTTGAAATGACTGCACTAAGCAGACATCTGGAAGAATCATATTGAACAATATTCATGATCCGTCTCCCCCCCCCCAGACAACTCCCCCCTGGGCAATTCCCCCAGGAGCTTATTGTCAATAATTGTGATGGCAAGGCCCTTATTTTTTGTGGTCAGTCTTTAATTATAGCTGTGGTACAAATGCCTCTCAATTGTGCAAAGTAACTCAATAGGTAAACAGAAACTGCGTAACATAAATTAGTTTTGTTTCATGCTGTTTCATTTTTGTTTTCTTGTTCATTAATATAGACGTCACGATCGGTTTATTGTGGGGAAAACACGTTTTTCCAAGTTCTTTATTTTTTTATATGGTTATTGGCTTTAAAATGCAATTAATGTTTATCCAATTATAGGTACGTATTGCGACAACAATTTGACTTAATTTTAAGAAAAACAATTTGAGGAAATAATTTCAAGCTTGGGGATTCGATGCTTTGAGGAACACCTATTTTTATGTGATAATTTCTTTATTTCTTTATAAAGGTCAGACCGAAAGTTATACCCCCATGTATTTTGAATGATCATCATTTATCAACCGCCTGCTTTTCGGGGCTGATATAGTGTCAGGTGTCAAGCTGAATAATGTACCTATTCTAAAATAACGAAAACAAAATTTAAGACATACATAAACTATTTCAAAAGGCATTATATGCTTCAGAAAGCTATTTTCCCCGCAATAAACCGATCAACCCTTCTATACAGACACATGATACAGAAGACTGCATGATGACTTAACTCAGGCGTAATATGATATTCAGAATAACCTATTTTAAAAATCGAATATACTGTTTAGTATGACATAGCTGCTCAATCGACAATTGACTTCCTATTCCGTCAAATGTTTCTATTAAACCAAAATGCATGGATTTTCCTAGAAATTCTCGAAGAGCGCATATGGCGCCCTGGCACAAATTTTAGGGCGCCTTTCACAAGATATGCGCGCCAATGTTATGGAGACAAATTGTACTCGCCTTTACTTAAATCACTGGTATATGCATGAATGTATAATACAAAAACGAATGTAGTGAAATATATATTGTTTATCAGTAAAAAACTCGGTGTCTTCATTCAACATGTCGGAGGAATATTAAGATAATTTATCAGTAAAAAAACTTGGTGTCTCCATTCAACATGTCGGAGGAATATTAAGAAAATGTATTCTATATTTACGCTTTATTGCATCATAGTTATTATGAAGGTAACCGAAATCATCTAGAGGGCCATAAAATTAACATGATTTAAAAGGAAGTCGGGTATTGAAGGGAGCTTTGAATCACGCATTCTACTTATACTTCCGAAACTCAAGAGTAGCATCGACACAACTATAATGGTCGCGCTTGTGACCTTGGACTAGTTTAGACACAACTCTAAGTATTGTTATTTTAGTAAAAATAAATCAGTCTGGAAAACAGAACTTCTTCTCTGCGCACGATTTGTCGCTTTTCGATATTGTTTCATGAATAATTGGTCAATCATGGGTAATATTTTGATTATCACAACTGCTTTGGTCCAATCTTTCTGGCGCCATCGGGCGCCTAGACCTCTAATTTAGGGCGCAATTTTCAATTTTAAAAGGCGCCCATGGCGCCTGGCGATCTCTTAGGAAAACCCCTGATGTATCTTAACAAAAAGTCAAACGAACTTTGAATTACTTTTCTATACTAGGATCGAACCAGAAAAGAGCACGGTGCTAATCAAAGAACCAAACGAATGTGTGGCATTGTATATTTTAGTATGTTATATTTAAGCAAGATCGTGAACGACATTAAGTGAATTGTCAATTTCTATGTATCTTATGTTTGAAATATCATTTGTTTCGTTGTTTTTTTTCTTGTAATATCGTCTTATCGAATAAATGAAAAAAAATATTTATTAATATAATGGAGTGAGTCACTCCGTTACATGAATTAATTATAATTATATCATACTCTGAGTGTTTCCGCTGTTAGGACAGAATGTGTTCCTACGAAATCTGACAGTAATGTTATTAGAAAAAATATTAACCGAGGCTGCAGAAAATTCAACTTCTATCATGAACCACTTATCATATAAAATATTATACCAGCATCTTATCGCATTACACACCAACGAAAAAAAAACGAAGCAGCATTGTTGTGTATTCTTTTCATATTGAATATTCAAATTAAATAAACAAGTTGCGCACATCTCCCCAAACATGCATTTAAATGCGCGACGAGGTTCATGCAAAACCAACTGTTGTACCATTTGTAAAAGCCTTAACATAAAGAATCAATATGCTCTATCAGGCGATATGATATATATTTCTATGAGAAATTAAAGCAATTATATGTCATTTCATGAATGCTGCAGAATCCTTATGTTATTCATTATATTGAATTAAAGTTGTGTATAACTGGCAATAACACAACAAAGATGTAGGAATAAAATGTTATTGACCTAAATTCATTATATTGAATCAATCAGATTTTCACACACCAAAATAAAAAAACTACATAGAACTTTAAATTTTTATGCAAGCATCCTTTCACATGTACATGTATGTGTTATAGTGTGTAAAATGATGTTTACTTAGGGGCATTAATTACAGTTGGGGTACAGTAACATAATAAGAAGGGTTTATATGTTGTGATGTTAAATTCGATACCGATGTCTATTCATTCTTATTTCTTATATTTTCGAAAATTCGATATTGAATTATATCTGTCTTTTTCATGTAGACTGCAAATAATAATTTGAACAATATTTTAGAATGAAATAGAAAGCATGGCGTGTTATAAAATTTGATTAAAATTATTAATTACATACATGTAGACTATCTTTAAATAATACAATGGCATGACTATTCAGCACTTAACTCATATAAATGACAATTCAAAATGTGTAGTTTTCCGTGTCCTTATAAAAGCCAATATTTCCATATACAAACTTTGATTTGAATAATTAAAAGAAGATCGCACTTCACGCAGCTTACCAATAATGTTTCGATGACACTCCATTTTAAATCAACATGTAAAATTGAAACCCCCTTTCTAATTTCTATCTTGAAGCAAAACACAAATGGCAAAGGTCTAGTCTGGGTATAGAAATTCAAAGCCCTTCAAACTACGGTTTATGCTATATGTTAATACAATATTGACCTACAATGGGTTTTTGAAAGGGTTTACTTTTTATTCATTCAACAACCTTATGATATGTTTGCACTTATAATAAATTTCCCATGCAATAATATCACTTATAACGCATAATATTGTTAGGCAAAATGTCACGGAAAGGAATATGTCTTGAGATAAAAATGTCAATTTAGTTGGGAAAATATTTCATTATTCGAAGTGCTTAATAGTATATATTGCATCAGAAACGTTAAATGATAGATCTACCAGTAGTTGAAATAAGTTACTGAACAAACAAACGTACTAAGCAAATTTTATATTTAAATCACAATTGAAAGCAAAACTTTGACAAAAAAACATTATTTCAAACCGATATCTCGATTTGCAATTAATCCAGGAGATATCACAATTACATAATCAGCATAAATTATAGTTTAATACATTTATCAGTGTCTAATTTGTAAAAAAAAAATACATATAAAGTATAGCACTCATATCGTAATTGCCGTTTATATTGTATATAATTCCTTTGGATATTACATAACCAAAAAAAAACATCTAACTGGATATATATTTTGACCACTGGATATTTTAAATTGAAGAAAGCAAGCAACAATACCTTCCAAAATGACTAAAGTCAAACCAAACAACCCAGATTCAAAATGTCACTTAATCCTCATAATCGCAACGTCAATTGCAATCATCCTCGGTCTCGCACTCGGCCTGGGCCTTCGGCTCCTGGATTTGAGTCCGGATACAAAATCCTGGATCCAGATTTGGGGAGAGTTGTTTGTGCGCATGATTAGTGCATTTGCGGTGCCACTGATTGTAACATGCGTTGTTGTAGGTAAGTTTATTTTTGAGAAAATTATAATCTGAATTATTTAATGAAGGAATATATATGTTGTAACCAAAAGCGGATTCTCAATAAAATTCGTTTAAGGCAATAACTGATGGGTTTTAATCATCTAGACAGTTTAAACGGTTTTAAACAATTTAAAAGTGCGATGCATATAGCAATGTCATGCTACTTATGTTGTATATTCCTCTAGTATGTTCATTTTACATATCAATTTCTATGTGAACGATTTTGATTTTTACTGAAATTTGAAGCGATTTGTTTTTGCTCAGGCATAAAATTAGCGTTGTAATATCAAATTAATATGTTACTTATCTATAAAACGAGTTATCGGTAAACGAATATGATTAATATCCCTATTTTCCAAATATAATATTATATTTCAGGTATCACCAACCTAAAAGGACAGATAAGCGGTGCCCTCACTTTACCCCTCGCTATTTAGATGCTCGTCACCACAATATTCTGCATTCTCCTTCCAATCCAAATGCACCTACATGTATATATGAACCAGTAATATCCCAATTTCTAAGATACAATTTTATTTTTCAGGCATCACAAACATAAAAGGCCAGTTGAGCGGTGCCCTCACTTTATCCCTGGTTATCTACATGCTGATCACGACCATATTTTGCGTTCTCCTTCCAATCACAATGCATCTGATATTGAGACCGGGCCACCGTCTTGTACAATTGCCACCCTTGCAAGCTGAACCAGCAGATGCAAGAACTAACTCGGAACTCTTTATGGATTTACTAAGGTGAGATGGAAACCGTATCGTAGACATGCAACGTTCTGTAATATTGAGCAAAATCGGAGGAAATCAAATGTGCCCATTTTGAATACGTCGATATAAACTTTGGTACAAACATGTTTCCTGTTCTCTGCACAAGTAAAGCTACTTAAGTATCGATGCGTCCCAAAATGTTATTTATTGGTCGAATTAAGAGGTTTGGCATACGAAGCACAAGGCCCGCTTGGGGGGGGGGGGGCTTTAATATTCAGAGACTCTAACGAGGATCGAATCCGCGAACCCCAGATTACATGTCCTAATGCTCTACCACTGAGCTATAGATACCTATATCATATATATATAAATATATGGAAGGGTCCGATCTTGGTTTTGAATCAGCTGGAAGCAGCTAGGTGCTCATATTTTATAAGGATTTTGTATTTCTTTGTGTTCAAGTAACGAAGTTCATCCACCCTTTCCATATAGTTAGAAAATAGGATCGCATCCTATACTTATATATATATATATATATATAAAGTATATCATCGAGCGCTATATCTTCGTTTCAGAAACCTGGTTCCTGACAACATTGCCAGTGCGGCACTCTACACATCGCATACAAATATGGTTGTTAAGGAAGAAACAGTCCCTGGACCTAACAACGACTCTACTGTCATAGTGACCACAGAGAAACAACTGCAATATGAGAATGGCATAAATACCCTCGGTAACTTGAAAGAATAAATTTATATATCATAAGATATAATTGTTTGAAACATGCACGATCTTATCTATTACCTTTCCCTAGAAAAAAAAACTTATTTATTTCATACTAGAAGATTCATGTAGATCACACGTTTCGAATAGGGATAAACTACATATCGCTTATTGATATACCTTAAATTGCGAATACTTTTGAGCAAAGTTTATAGCATTCTCTGTCAACAATGTTTAAAACTTATTTCTAGGAATGTTTCCCAATTGATTTCACTTTTATTTTTTTCAAATGAAACATATTGTTCCTATTACTCAGTTTGGCTTTTCGCCGGGAACTTAATAACCTATAGTTTCTATACTGCTTAAGATGTAGGGCATGCCTCAATACAGTTTAAAAAGCTCACATTTTTGCATAAAACATATGCCAGGTTGCAGTTCACAGTGTTAGCCCCAAGCAGCGCTTGAGTCTTGCTTGAGCGCTGCTCTATTTTCCTCCCATATGCAATAAACTTGTATTTCAACAATGATTATTGTTTACCCCATCAATATTAATATTATTCACACATAAATGTGCGTGAACATAGACCGAATGCTGCTTTGCTACGAACAGCTTTAAAAGCCCACGCTTTTATTTTATTTTGGTTGCATCAAACATAAAATTTTTGCAGGTTTGTTGGCAATCGCCATAGTAGTCGGGATTGCAATTCGTCGTTCGGGTAAAAAGGCAGAACCTCTGGCCGCCATTTTCTTTTCAACACATCACATGGTTCTTTATGTTATCAATTTAATTCTCTGGTATGTCTTATAGGATTTAATTAGTTTAATCCATCTTTTAACTTTTACTCAGCTATTTTTTTTCTAAAAATGATTAAGAAAATGCATTGCCTCGAGGTTTCAACAATAAGATAAGGCCCCTTTTGATAAAACTCCGGTTTTATTATGGTTTACCGTAATTAAATGTAAAAATAAATACTTTTTTTCCGAGTCACTTGTAGTGTTGAAGTATATGTTTTTGGGTTTTATTTTCAAGTTCTGAATTATTATAGCTGTTTTTCAAATGTTTTATTTTAGGACTATAACAAATAGATTTTGTTCTATTTACCATCACTTTTTTTGTTGAACGGTTTGTCATGTTATTGCATTTGTTGATTCCATACATGTGCATAATACATTTGTATTTATTATAATTATTATAGGTATTCGCCAATTGGCGTCTGTAGCCTTATCACAGGCGCATTGATATCCGAGGAGAACCTACAAACTGCACTACTTTCCGTTCTTTTCTTCCTTATAAATGTAGTTACAGTGTTTATTATCCATGCGCTCATTTTGCTGCCTGTACTATATGTGGCCATTGTGAGGAAGAATCCATTAACTCTATATGTGCGCAATTCGGATGCACTCTTAACAGGCCTTGCTCCCGCGTCGAGGTAAGATATTAAGCTAACATTTGTGATACAGGAGGATTTGACACTTTGACAAAATTTCTTGCATAGTAAAACTATCGTTAATAATACGGTCCTATATGTAATGCCAGATTTACTATGTTTGAAAAACGTTCGATTGTGTCGTGAAATTAATTTTGTTAATGTGGCATTCTTTATGTAAGCTTTATGGACATCACAAGTTTTGGGAGGGATCAGGACAACTCACCCAAAAACCAACTCACCCACAAAAAAGATCAACTCACCCAAATCTTGGATAACTCACCCAAGTTTTTTGGACAACTCACCCAATCTTTTGGACAACTCACCCAAATTCTTTAATGCATAAAATGACGTAAGGATCCCAATTTCATTGTTAAGTGGGTATGATATATACATAAAAAATATTAAAAAAAAATAAAAAAAAATATTTAGAAATCGAAATTGAAATTAAATAATTATTTTGTTGGTTTTCAACTAATACCAAATAAACTCTGATTGGAAATTAATTTTGAGGCATATTTGATACATTATTTTATGTTTTTGATTTATGCTGCCAGATTATGATTGTAATTGGTATTGAATGAATTACTTACGCGAAGGGGACCAATTCAATACGCGATCGCTCATCGATTCGCGATGATCACGCGTTACTATTGTTCAATTCAGATAAATGTCTGTTCTCAGGGAAACGTCTGTGCTCAGGGAAACGTTTAAAATATTTACTATAGTCGCTCTATTTGAAAATGATCAAATTACAGGTTTAAAAAAGATATGTCCATACTTTCATATCTCATCAATTACCAACTGTATATATCTGCAATAAAACAATACAATGGAGAGAAAAAATAAATCATCAAACAACAAAAATACAAAGTCAGGTTGCATCATTTAACAAGAAAAATATTTTCAAAAGAAATCTAGAAATAAAAAAAAACTTGGGTGAGTTGACCAAAAACTTGGGTGAGTTGACCAAAATATTTGGGTGAGTTGACCATAGCACTTGGGTGATTTGGTCACAACTTGGGTGAGTTGGTTTTTGGGTGAGTTGGTTTTTGGGTGAGTTGTCCGACATCCGTTTTGGGATAGGCGCGGACCTATAACAAATATGTTGGTTTAAAAACATGATAACTGTGTGCGGAGGCACGAAGCGCACCATCAAATCCGAGTCTAAATAATCATGCCTTTAAACGTATTAATCTTAAGGCGCGCGCCCACTGACACGAGTACGAGTACGAGAACGAGAACGAATACGAATGCGAGAAGAAATTTGGACGTTGTTTTCAATGTTTGACAAGTATGTTAGTTAAAGTTATTTGTTGAAAGCCGTATAAAAGAAAGACACCCCACGACTTAATTTTTAGAACGTGTTAATTTGAGCATTAAACAAATTGATACATTAATATATACAATAAATAATCAAATCTAGAAGAGCAATTTTTGCAAAAAGGTGTTCCTATTGTTGTAGCTAGCTGGTCTCATTGCGCTCATCTAGGCAGCTAGAATCCGGCGAGGAACACCTTTTGTGAAAAGTAGTTGAAATAGTGTTATGTAATGCACATTTTTGCTATCATTTCTATTTAGAACTCCTAGCTATATGATATTGATTTAAAAACCTTTTAGATCGGATTGGTGAAAAACAAAAGTTATTGAAAAAAGAACTGTTCCATTTATCCTTGTAGCTAGATCGCATTTTTCGAAACTGTGTAGCTAGATCAATTTTCAAAAGAACCACCTTTTCAGGAACACCTCGTGGGGGTGCTCTTCTATAAAAGGTATGTGTTTTTTGAATAACAACACACATACTTGTCAAACATTGCAAACAACGTCCAAATTTCTTCTCGCATTCGTATTC